>PVHP010000442.1:57545-148912 GCA_004024765.1 Zapus hudsonius | reverse complement strand
TGGGGGAGATTATCCAGAGGCATGGCCAGGAGAACCTGGCTGAATACTAGTCTATCCATGGTCCCCTGTCACAAGGACTGATCCAGACGACCCATGGAGGAGGTTATCCAGTGGAGGGGGGAGGGGAGGGCAGTGGGGAATTGGGGATAACAACTCATTGTTTGCCCACTAAATGTTGTAACTCATTATGGACAATAAAGTAAAAAAAGAAAAAGAAAAAGAAAAAAATAATAATAATAAAAAAAAAGAATTTGGGCATATTGCCTAGCATGTAGGAAGGACTCAATAAAGGTAATAAAATAAAAAAAAAAAAAAAGTAAAACACAGCTCAGATGATGTGTCTCTCTGCTTAGCATCCTTACACAGACTTGTCTTGATCAGTCCATTGCTATGTGTCTGGTGGCAATTCCCACCCTGAACCAAAGAATCTTAAATACCAGCCTAAAGTAAGCAGGTCTGAAAATGCCTTTGCACCTATTCCACCTTGCACAGATAACTATAGTTTTTTTCAGAAATTAATTGAAATTATATTTCATATTCTTTTTTAATTTTTTAAATATTTTATTTATTCATTTTTCAAGCAGAGAGAGAGAGAGAGAGAGAGAGAGAATGCAACAGGGCCACCACCTTGTGGGTCTGGCTTATGTGGGTCCTGGGGAATTGAACCAGGGGCCTTAGGCACTGGAGGCAAGTGCCTTAACCGCTGAGCCATCTCTCCAGCCCTCCATTTTGTATTCTTAATCCTTCTTTAATATGCTTCCTTTAAAAAGTCTCCAAGAGATTTTTGTTGCTGTTGTTATTGCACAAACCTGTTTCCTGTGACCTCACTTTCATTATTGACCAGAATTATTCATTTTATGGTCTCCCTTGATCCAATTAAATATCTGTCTGCAAAATTTCGACTACACTTTTGCTATGGTCAAAGCTCTAAACAAATTTGCTAGCAGTTTGCAAAGAATTTTCATTATTTTTATAAACACAAAAGTAATCAAAAGAGAAATATAAGCATCTTTAGAGACACTAATGTAATATATTTCTGTATCCTTTACAGAGGTGACTTTAATCTAACATCATGAGATGCACTATCATGTTCCCTATTCTTTTCAAGGTCATTTGGTCACCTACTTCAAAAGGAGTTGATGTTTTAAGGAAGTATGACATCTTGCTTTTATGTGTTTGTGAGATTTAGTCAATAGAATAAGAAGAATCATTAGTTATTCATTGCAAAACTTTCAAAAAATGCTACTAAGACACTCTGACCTTCTTTGTGTCAGAAAATGCTCTGTGCCTCCCTGTGTTCTTTTAAATATAATTTGTCTCAACTGTCTAAAGTAAATCAGAACTATCATTCAACCCCCTTAGTCAAAAGGGTAAATCTTAATTGCAGAACTTAAAACCTCACAATTAAAAGCTGGCCTGCTACTTAAAGCCAACACAAACACAGGAGTAGAAGCTGTTGCATACAAATTAGGTTTCTTGACATCTTTATAATTCTGAAGGCTACTCGAAAGCATAGAGCATTTATGTGCTTTACGTGGTTTCATGATGTGGACTTCAATAGATATTTGTCACATATTTTAAATGGGGAGGGGGGAATTGGGGAATTCGGGATAACAACGCATTGTTTGCCCACTAAATAATGTAACTCATTATGGACAATAAATATATATTTTAAAAAAAAGTTTTGTCATTTGGTACTTAGTAATATATCTATGACTATCAAAACCTTTTATCTCATGAAGTATTCAAAACATATATCAAGCATAACATATGTGACAAAAATGTTAGGTACAATGTTTTTATTTTGGGGATGTTTGTATAGAATGTAATGTGATGTGATGTGCATGGGTGTGTTCAGTGTTTGCTTGTGTAATGTGTAGTGTATGCATGTGTGGATTGTAGTCTGTGGATGTGCAGTGTATGCATGTGTGATGTGTAGTGCATGCATGTGTGAGGTGTAGTGTTTGCATGTGTGGATGTGTAGTATATGCATGTGTGATGTGCAGTGTTTGCATGTGTGATGTGCATTGTTTGCATGTGTGATGTGTACTGTATGCATGTGTGATGCGTAGTGTATGCATGTGTGGACATGTAGTGTATGCACGTGTGATGTGTAGTGTTTGCATGTGTGTTCAGATATTGCACACATGAAAAGCTGGAGGAGAATGTTGGGTATACTCTTTAACCATTCTTCCACATTATTTCTCTGAGCTTTCTCACAAAACTGGGTGTTTGCCATTTTTCAGTTTGACTAGCTGACCAGTGGGTCCCAGGGGTCCTCCTGACCCCTATTCCCTCAGTACAGCAGTTACAAGCATGGAAACCATACCCAGCTTCTTAGGATAGTGCTGTACTTGTGCAGTGAGCACTGTTACTATTCCAGCCATCACCCCAACCCCAAGAATCTATTTATAGTATTGAACATATTCACTTTTTAAACTAAAAAAAAGCATGTCACTAATTTCCAATCAAGCTTAAGTATATGTGCTGCCGAAGTGAGCACTTCAATAAAGCTTAAGGAAAAAGTCAATTAAACATTTAAATAAAATAATATGAGTTATTTAAATATTTAAATAAAATATTAAAATATATTTAAAGAAATTAATACATAAAGTCAATTAAGCATCTAAAGAAAACAACATATGAAAACAATAGATTAGAAAATAATATATGAACAACTCAATTGCTGCTAAAATATCATTTTCCTACTCCTAGACAATCTATTCTACCTTCTACTTGATACATAGTCTTATTTAATAACTTTGCAGCTAAATATGTATGTTCAAATGACATAAATCTTTATAACTCAAATAATGAGGCATGTGAGTATAGAGATCTAACAGTTAGAAATAAAGTATGGTGGGACATTTTGATTAAGAACTAATGTGAAGTCACTAGCTTTTAAAAGCTAAAGAGGGTAAGGAACAGACAGAGCCCCGCATACACTCACTTTTGTTAATTAAAGTTTTTAAATGTTAACTCCCTGAATTTCAGAGCCCTCAGGAAATAAAGTGTCAAAGTGGTGGGGAAAGTGTAGTTTTCAAATATTCAGGTAGGCCATTTTAATAAATGTTTGTGTGTGTGTTACTGTGTTTTACTGAAAGACACAGAAAACCGGATTATACATATAAGTATAGAAGTAGCTGATTTCCAAATATGCAGAATAAAAATTATGACTAAAAAAATAACCATGATATAGTGAGGATTAAATGCCAAGCATTATAGTACATGCTTCCATTTGGTTTCTCAGTGCCCAGCAACTCTTGGGTGACATGATTTTTTGTTATTATTTTACAAAAGAATTAAAAATAACAAAGTTAGAGCCATGAGACAGGAAAAAAGTCTTCATTCATAGAGATTTAATCCATGTATAGCTAAAAAATCAAAATGGTATATTAGCAGCCAATTTAAGTTGATCTAATATCCAAAGCAAATTCTTTTTCTGACACTTCACTTAAAAAGAAGTCATTTCACAGTATATTCTTAAAATATGCATCTACCAATATAATTAAATAATGCACTTTAGTGGAGTAGTAAGATCTATAGCACATGATTGGATTTGGTGAAAGTTTGTTTATTTTAATATGGATTATTTTATGAAATAGCTTCATTCCCCCAAAAACTTAATTTAGGTAGAAGTAATAAAAGATCGCCAAGATATACAATGTACTCAAATAACTTTTATATTCTGTGTAGGAAGAGAAAATGCTATGAATTTGCCTGTAAAAAATGATTGAGAAAATAAATTGATTGTTCTAATCTCTCAGCACAATGATATAGAAAAGCTCATATAGCTAACACTTCATTATTTCTAACAAAATGTACTATGTTACAGTCACTTGTGAAGTACACAGTACCATAAATAACTTAAATTAAACTACACTTGTCAAAATAAATGAACAAGTAGGTTTTATGATGCAGTGCGTTTTATGATGCCCTTGGTTCTTTAATTTGTATATTTTGCTTAGTTGCTAATTTCCAAAATACTATAATCTTCAATGGCTCTCGTTCTCATTATGATACATTACCAGTGTCCCAGTTCAATGGGAAAAGCTGTATATAGAAGAATTCTACAAAAACAAAATGATACTGTCAATAACATCCTGTGGATATTTAAGAAATGTTGGTTTGAAATAAATAGGAGAAATTATTCATCTCTCTCCCATACTAACTCAAGTATTCTACCTTTAAATAAGCTTTGTGAATATATTTAGCAAACTAGTTTATTTCTAATTTATTAACTATGTCTCAATATAATTGATAGGCAATTGCTTCTATATGGATTTCATATGTGTGTGTGTTTGTGTGTGTTGTGTGTGTATGTGTGGATGGATATTCACATGTCACATTTAATTCCCGATAGATACTATAACTCTCTGTCAAGGGATTACATAGAATCATTATAGAATGAAACAAAAATCAGAATTACTTTAAATAATAGTTATGTCAAATTGCAAAATGAATAAATGGCATTTTACTAAAGAAATCCAAAACAGAAAAATATCAGACAGAAAATAAAAACAAGTTTCCATGAAATAGAATAGCACCTGAAATTAACAGAATTTATAAGTAATAGATATGAGCAATATGATTTTTATACTGTTATTTGTAAACTAATAACAGCAAAATAGAGCTTTCTCAGAAGGTATAGTTTCTCAGTAATACTAGTAAAACAAGTTTACCATGAAATAATTGGGCCTTTGACATGTTTGCACGAATCTATCCAAACTCTGTGAACCCATAGAAAATTTCATGGAAACTTTGTTGAAGCAATAGGTTTTTGAAGCCACCCTTCTTCCTCTCCTCCTGAACTTCTGCTCTCTCACCTGCTGTCTTCCTGGAGAGAAAAGTAGCAAAAATATAAGAGATCTACCAAACATAATAAAATGGAGTAATGAATACCTACATGTGGAAAACACATATGTTAATATTTCTAAGACTATTTTTAGAAATAAGAGGTTGCTATGTAAGCTATAGTTGTTTGATTAATTAAAATAATTAGCTATTACAATTTTTAGACCAATACTTTTATTTAAAAAGTCATAATGATGCCAATTTCCTTTTTATCCTTCAGCAATTTTATACAATTTTCCTCTCAGATATGTGAAATCTTTCAAAAACTAACAAAATAATTTCCCTACAACTAATATGAATCACATTGTTTTCTTAATTTCAAGGATTAGAGTGGATTTCAACTTTTAATGTTACCTTTGATTTATACTTTCTTGATATTTTTCAATAGATTAGACTCCAGACTTATATTTATATTTAAAGATCAGGCAAAAAGCTGCAATTTATTTACATTATACACAAGTGTGTGTGTGTGTGTGTGTGTGTGTGTGTGTGTGTGTGTGTGTGTGTGTGTGTGTACACTTCTCTCCTAGACTTTGAACTTGCATCTGTCAGTAACCCACCACATTGACAAACACAAAGGGAAATAATCCTGTGTATGCTCTCTAGGTCTTTTAGAAAACATGGAATTGTTTCATTGGCCACATGCACGGAAATCAAAGAAAATATGACATTGTTGACATGAAGGGAATGGGTACTCTTCAGAAAAGAATATCCCCCAATGTTACCAAGGCAAAACGAGGAGGAATGGCAATGTTACACAGCATGCTTTTGGCATTCTTGGACACAAACAAGTTAAGGGCAAGATTCTTGCCAAGAGAGTTGAATGTGGGTATTGATCATAGTGAGCACTCTATGAGCCAACTTGGCTTTCTAAAATGAAGGAAGAAAAATGATCCGAAGAAGATTCCCAAGAGGAAGCTCCTAGGTGCAGCTGTAGCCCCAGCCCATGCTGCTCAAGTCGCATCTTTAGGACCATCAAAGGAAGGGAGCTGAACTACTGGAATCCATCCTCCATGGAGACACAAAACGGTGATTATACAAAAAATAAAAAGACCTCAATAATAGTAAATTTATATATATATATATATATATATATATATATATATATATCATTGTTTCCCCTCTTGTGTCGTCCACAATCCTTGTTCACCAGTTGAATTTCTTACAGATCACATCAGCCAATACTGTCCCCATCTGTTACCTTCCATTGCTGTATGCTGTCTACTTAAGAAATCTTGGAATAATTGAATTGTGTATTTCCCTGTCCTTTTAGTTTAAGCAACTTCTTTCAAAAGATGTGTATTTTGCCCTAACTCAATGAGTGCCAATTTAAGATATTACTACCATGCCAAAATTAACTACTACCATAGAAGAAGCCAGGTCAGATGTAGCAATGGGGCATCAGAGTGTAACCATCAAGATGACAGAGTAAGGTAAGGAAGCATTCAATCTGTATGTACTACCAATGTGCATTGTACATATATTGTATATTAACCAGTCCAATTTACATTACTGGTACCTTGTCATTTTTCTTATACGACAGGGAAAAATGTATAGTATAAAAAGTGAGTCCCCTGAAAAATACTTATTTCCACTGTCATGACCAAACGTTCAATTCATAGTTCTTTTTCTTTTCCTCTTAGATTTCTTTTATTCCCACATAAAGGTTTGGGATTGCTTTCAGTAATTTGAAGGAGGCTAATACAAATCCGTAAAACTAGCAAACAGAAAAAGCATTCACCAGGTGGCCTAAGCACAGATAATTTAAAACACACTTCGTGTCTGAGCCAACCAGCAAGTATTTGAAGAAATACATAGAGAAGCCAGGTACAAGAGATAATTGCTACACGAGACACCCCTGTCACCTAATCCAGAGCTTAAAGACATTTCCTACGTGTTACCACCTTTTTTTCTGAGAAATATTTATACAACACTGACAATGGTGGTATGTAAAATTGGTATAGAAATAATTTCCTCATGATAAATCATAAAGAAATTTATTTCAATCCAATCCTTTTGAGTATATAAAAAAGTTAACACTTAGAAATGTCAAAAGTAGATTTGCATACTTATAAGATAGGTATCCTAGTTTATTTTTACATGAAGAACTAAAACACAGGTTTGAAGAGATGGCTCAGTGGTTAAAAGCACTTGCTTGCAAAGCCTGGTGGCCTAGGTTTGAATCCCCAATACCCACATAAAGCTAACTGCACAAAGTAACATATGCACCTGAGTTTGCCTGCAGTGGCAAGAGGCCCTTCTCTCCCCTCTCTTTCTCTACTCTCTCTCTCTCTCTTTCCTCGCAAATATATAAACAAAAATATCAAAAGAGTTAAAACATGGCTGAATATTTGCTATGCCAGGATGTAGACATCTTCAGAGCTTGTTAATACTTTGAATTTTGTTTATCATCGAGGCTAAGAACACTGCCTTATATAAATACGTAATAAAACATAGCAGAAATATGTTTAGGGTCATTTTGGAAATCATCTTCCAATCAAAAGCCAAAAACCTTAGAATTATTTCCTTATGAAACTCAAATCATAAATTCAAATAGCAATATTTCTAATCAAAAATTTTAGTACAGTAAAATCTAAGGATACACTCAGAAATATGGAGTAGGAAAATATTTAAAGTCTTTTGTTTTCCATAATTATACTATCATGTTTTTTAAATATTTAACTTATTTATTTACAAGCAGAGAGAGAGAGAGAGAGAGAACGGGTGTGCCACGAACCCTAGCCACTGCAAATGAACTCCAGATGCATGTGCCACTTTGTGTATCTGAATTTACATGGGTACTGGGGAATTGAACCAGAGTCCTTAGGCATCACAGGCCAGCACCTTAATTGCTGAGCCATCTCTCTAGCCCACCTTCATTTTTTATAAGAGCAGAAAACCTTGTGTTTGCAATAGACAGACTGTAATTCATAACACATAATAATCTTGACTCTGTGTCAAGGTATTTTAGACAAGGTTCATTAAGTTGTGTGGTGTGAGAACACGAGCATAGCAAAGTTTGCACACTGTGTGTTCAGCCTTGAGGTGGCTGTGATGTCACACAATGCAACCAAGGTGAATTCTGCCAGAATCAACTTAGATTGATTACATATTCGATATTGAATTAATTTTGTCCTCATTCCAAAATCAAAATACTTTTATCATTGTAATAGTTTTCATTACTCTCACATCCAGGTAGACTTTCAGATTTCAACCCACAGTTTAAAAGTGGGGACCTGAATCACCACTGATCTTTAAGTTGAAATGTTAAATAACAGCACAGTCAGGCAGACTTGAATTTCAGGTTTTTCCCAAACACACTTTTGGCCACATATGAAGATTTACAAGCACTCTTCCACACTGTCACTGCTCAAATTCCACATACTTCTTCCTACAAGGTTTCTGTGTATCTTCTAAAACGTCCGATATACCTAGCTTCCTAAATAATTAAATTTCTCAAACAAATCTAGTAGACTCTGTTCAGTCAAAATATGAAGTATCTACTATTTCTAGGAATTGCACTTGATTTTTCACGAGCATGCCAATTCTAACTGCTGACTTTTCTTTGACTGATAAGAAAATGAGCTGAATTTGAAAGTAGCCAGTTATCTAAATTAATTGTCATAACCTTTCTGCAGTGTTTCTAAGTGGCATTAAGTACTTCACTCACAATAGTATTATATAATATCATAAAATCTTTATTCTAGACTCAGGAGCCTATATGATCAGACACTCGCTGAGTCCTATCATCTGTTCAGGTTCATGAACTACACATGTGTATCATTCTAAAACTTCAGTCCCACAATTCCTCTGACAGCTAGGCCCATGTCCAGGCCTCCTTTTCAGTTCTTTCCCATTCTTCCATCACTGAATTTTCCTTTCTTCATTATAAAGGAAAACTCACTCCTTTTTATGATCAAAGACAGTACAACAGGTAAAGGATTATAACAGCATGTGAAATTTTGGTACAACATGGTTTCATTTGTCTAGTCCAATCTCAGTAAGTACAACAGACTAAGACAGATCAATTAAGATAACACATATGATATTTAATAGAGGAAAATATCTATCCATTATAATATACGTATATGAGGCAAGGGAATACTTGAATTCTGACTTGAAGTCTTCAGCCAGTGCCCCTCTCTAGTTTCATGTTTTACCCTTGAAATGATTATTGGCAGGTAAAGGATAAAATTAACAAAAATGATAAATAAAGGAGGCCTAATCTTATCATTCAGTGAACTGATTATGGCCCTTCTAGTAGAAAATAATTCAGAAGAGATGAATATAAATCTACAATCTTCTTATTAGTAGTTTCATGGTGAATGTAGAGAAAGTCTAGTTGCTCCAAATAGGGAGTGAAAAGGAAAATTAATACTCAGTGGATGAATTCTGTGGCTGTGACCATTACTTTGTACAAGATGAATTGGGGCATTTGGTTCATCACAGCTGTATAATCAGCCTAACTTATAGGAAATAAACAAATATAAATTATTTGGCTCAGTTCATATGCCAAATGTTGCATTGTGACTATGTACTTGATTTTCCAGATAATTTACCAAAGTGATGCCCCTGAATATGTAAACTCAGGATCAGTATAATGAGAGACTATGTGAGAATAAAGACTAAAATATTTCACAGAACATTTTAAAATGGGAATCTCTTTATAACGGTGGTAAAATTCTGGCATTAAACAAGTTAGATATAATTCAATACAACTAAAGGTTTAAAGCATTAAAAGACTGAAATTAGATTGTAATGGACTCTTTGGATTAAATCAATGTAATTAATAATATGATGGGGTATGTGGTTATACATTTTCTGAGCCTTCGCAAAGTGAAAATATTAATGGAACTGCATAAGAAATCTGTGCTGACTACATTAATTGTCATAGCAATTGTCGTATTGTGTTATTTACGGAAATTATGCTTCAGTACAAAGTATGCGTTGTCAGTGTCAAGATCAAATCTTCAGTTTCTGAAGGAAGATCAGCATGCCTTTCTGATTTCTAATATTTCGCATATTGAGAACATTTTCGACGAAGATTTGGTGATACAGCATATGTTTTTGAAAGTTCCCTGTCACTTCAACTAATAAGTTGGGGGAAAAATTAAGCAATAAAAATGCAACCTGAGGAAAGCTCAACAGGAGCAGAAACTCAACGGGCGGGGAGGTCTGTAGGTGTCAATCAAGAACAAAATGCAACTGTCAAGCCTGCTCTGCTAACAAACTGTCACATCAACAATACGGAGTTAATGACTACAAATTAACTGTATACCAGATGCTTGACACTTTGTTATGACACTTAGCAAGCTAGTTGACATTTGGGGATCAAAGCTTCTTTAATTACACTTTGTATAACATGTGCAACCTTTATGCTAATGTCCAAATATTCCTTGGAGCAAGACTGTCCAAGTCAGAGGGTCCACAGACTGTTTTCTAGGTAAGTGTTTGAAAGTGTTCATGAAGCTCTAAAAAGGAGGGCGGGGAGCAGTAGCTGAGCAAGAGCCAAGCTTTAGTGCACAATGTTAGTCACCATTACCATTGCCTGAAAGAGCAGACTCTCACTGGGTGAACTGGTGAGGGTCTTCTTTTACAGAGAGAGAGAGAGAGAGAGAGAGAGAGAGAGAGAGAGAGAGAGAGAGGAAGAGAGAGGGGAGAGAGGGAGGGAGAGAGAAAGAGAGGAAGAGAGAGAGAGTTTGGAAATTCAGACATCTACAAAACTTCAATAATAACACGTACAGCCATTTATAAAGAGCTCAAAAATGTATCAAAGAACAGAGTGACAAAATATACTAATTGCCTTTTGGAACACTGATTTGAGTGCTTTTCAGGGTTTTCTTATTTAAAAAGGGGGGAAATGGTTTGATATTTTCCCATGTGAATAAAACTCAAAAGATACCAGAAAATTTCCACATAACAGGTATAATACTGAATATTAAACATGAATAAAATAGAATTATAGGCTGTGTCAAAACAAAGGCTGGTTAACATTTCTATCATTCTCAAAATAAATGCATATATCAAAATTAATATGTTTTACTGTAAATAAAATGTTAAAAAAATAGTTAAGAAACAAAAGTACAATATATTGATAAAATGCATTTATTAATAAATATAGCCACATGAGCATATAATTAGAATTTTCTTTGGTACAAGTGACAAAGTCATAAGATTCAGTGACATGTGGCCCTTTATTCTTAAAAAAACTATCCTATTTTTAGAGTAAGGTACTTTGTCATATGTAAGGAAGTGAGGTGGGAAGAAAATAATTCATATTAGAGCTGGGGATGACACTGGTCAACCAGACAAAATAATTCACTCTTTGGATAATAGAAACCATGGCGAGAGCAGTGTTTTTTGTTAAAAAAAAAAAAATAGGGTCTCATGTATCCTATTCCTGGACATTGAACTCAATATGTAGCAAATGATTAACCTTCACCTCCCAAATGCTGATGTAAGAAGGTATGTACTACCACAGACAGAGAATGTGTTGTTAGATATTGAATCCATGGATCACACTCGCTGGCAAGCACTCTACTTACTAGGTGAGCAAAATTGCCAGTTCCTGAGTGTGTACTTTTGGAATAGGAATTGAACCAAAAACTCATCACCACAGGAACCATAAACATCACAAATCTCATGTAGAAAGGGCACCAGAATTCACCTGCCATGGTTTTTTATACAACATGGTTTCCTCAGACAAAGGGTAGGGTTATCTATGGACATATAAGATCTGACAAACTTGGTTGGAAGGACATCCCTGATCAAAACCAAATAATCAAAAGAGATCTGGGAAGGAGTAAGGGCTTTCTCGCTTCTCTCCTTAGGATCAATCAGGTCATAAATGGAACACACACACACACACACACACACACACACACACACACACACACACACAACTTGCCTATTTAAAATCAAAATCCCAGATCAAAAGAGAGAACCAAAGGCAGAAGGCACTGCTTCTTGTGGCAGATTCTGTTCACAAGGTCCCAGCAATTGAAAGGTAGGACCTGCTCTGAGGTAGTTCAAAAGCGGGCATGGCTGTTGTCTCTCACTGATTCCTAGTCAAAGGATTTGAAGCAATGGCCCCCTTTCAAGAGACAAGACACATGGAGGTAAGCCAGTTCCTGGAAGAGCACCATTGAAGCTCTAGGTAACAATCTCCTGGCAGAGAAGGCAGGTTGGTAAGTACCTGTGAAGCTTCTCCTGATTAAAGTAGGAGGAAGGCGAGGACATACAAATTTCCCCACGTGCTCCACTACTGGACATGGATCTCCTCTTCTTTTGGTTAACAAGGCACCTCGATGTGCCCGGACTCTCTCATCTGGCACAGAGGAATGTGGAAAAGATGGCTGAGATTGCTTCTCACCTGGGTCATTGTGAGATTTAAATAGAACACTGCCCGTTAATGTTATATATTTTTTTTTCTTTAGGCTGCAACCTATTTTCTTCCCAATGTTCAGTCATTAATTTATACTTAGCATGTATCTGTTGGATGGAAATGTCTTTTATTTTCTTATTTTGTCAATTCATTAAAATGTTTTGAATAAACTTTATGATTGTAAGAATAAGGGTAAAATATTTTCTTTTGTTTTTGCTACTATATACAACCCTCATAATGCATTACAATTCCAACAGCCTCTTTAGTGTGGTTGCTTAATACTTCCCTTTTGGTAACTGCTAAACAAATAATATTATCTGCTTTGTTTCCTTCCTTAAATTTAAAGCAGCAAAAATATATCTGTACACACAAAATCATACACACACATATATGTATATATATATATATATATATATATATATATATATATATATATATATATATATATATATATAATCATGCACACATAGAATGCACAGGTGAACAGATACTTCAATTCAATATAGTTAAATATGTGTTTAAGATTTTAATGTATTTATTAAGGTATCATGCTTTAAACTAACTAACAGAGTAATTAGGAAAACAATGTGTCTTCTCTGTAATGGTCAGAGTTACCAACAAAAGTTAAGAATTTCATCTTGAAGTGTACTCTATGGAGCAGTTATACTACATTTCAAACAGGAAAAGTAAAACGAAGAATGTCTTCACTTTCTCTAACTCCTCTGTAACAGGTTAGTTAAGCCAAAAAAATGTTTATGAAGACCATTCCTCACAGTCCACTGCTATTGGCTCCCTATTGGATATCTTATTCCAGCTCATATAATGTGTGTCTCCAAAGTGTTACAATAGGTATGGAAAGGCATTTATTGAAAAACACTTTCGTTGATTTCTAAAGAGAGCTCTGTTTTAGTTATGTAAAGCATGTAAAATGTGGCATATATGCAATCATAACTGAATATGAAATTAACCTGTCACTTTGAAAGGCACCACAGTTCAAGGTGAAGGTTAAGATGTAAGAATTGGCAAAGTCTCTGTGCTGAAATCAGGGGCTAACCATCTAACTGGGACTTCTGTGCAACTTATATCATCTAAAAGTAAAGAGAAGAAAAGTGTAGAATCATAAAACAAAAGAAAATTTCTAGCTTTTATTGTTGTAACTCAATAGTACTATGAAACAGGAAAGAAATCAAATCATAATTTGAAAATAAAGTATTATATATAAAAATGCATTTGCATTTGCTTAACCATATAATTATATATATATATATTAAAAATCTTTGGAAAATTTGTCTTTGGGGAACTACAGTTTAAAATATAATTTGGTGTGTGAACTACCCTGCCATAACTTTATGGAGGGTATCAATTAATTCATATGAAAAATAATCATGAATTATTTTTCTTATTTCATAGTGTATGCTTAATAAAACAGGCAACACTTCTATTAAAGTACCTTTGTCAGGCTCTAAAGATAAGACAGCAAAATTATTTGATCTGTGGTTTCCATTTAAAAATTCAGCAGAATTACTCCAATGATTAAGACAAAGGGAAGGGTCAGTGTGTTCAAATAGAAAAGGGAAATGATTTCTTCTCTTAGTTAACCCTCCTGTTTCTAGATGCAAGCACATAATGACACTGAAAGAATGACAATGGAACTTCAGAGAGTTATCAAGCTAGGAAATGAAAGGCCTCATAAAGACAAGTGATTAACATATATAAAACTTTTTCACTGATGTACCAAAGAAATGCATTTCTTTTTGTTTCTGTTATTTCAATCAAAATTATCACATAATGAGATACTCCTGGATGTTAAACTTGTATCTAAAATTTGAAAAAGCTAGAAAAACCATTTAACATATTACATCACAGGGAGTAGAGAAGTACCATGAAGACTAGGGCAAAAAGAAAAAAATGCTATATAAAACTTACATTTCTTTGTTATCCAAAATGATATTTCAAAACTGGATATTACTAATTTGAGAAAAAACAAAATTCTTACAATGGCAACATCATCGGAAGATTGTCACTGCTGAATGGCAATATGAATGCATTTTTTAACGTTTTCATTGTCAATAATTAGATATATTGTATGATCCAGTCTTGTGGTGGTACCCCCACTTCCCTCCTTCCTGTCCTCCTCAGTGGGCATACTGGATCAAGCAGAGGAAGTGGCAGAGTTGGGATTGATCTTGCTAGGTGCAAAAAGATGGTATACAACTCTTGGAATGAATTTCTCTCACTCAAAAGAGAAAGCCAGTGATTTATCTAGAACTTCATCAACTGCTGGCCAAAATTCATTGTGCCAATTACATTAAACTAGTGTATACCACTAAGAAATCAATTAATGATTGCCCTGTGGAAAAGCTCAAAATGATTCTCACTTGCCACTACATGCCATATATGAAAAGGAATTATATTCTAAATTTTTAAAAAGGAATAAAAATATAAGGTACGTTCAAAATCAAATGAATTAAAACACTAGTCATTTCCCAAAACAAACTAAGAAGGTGCAGTCAAGAAAAAAGAGGGAACCATTCCTATGTTCAAAATGGTAATTACTAGGTAGCCATTATGTAAGGAGCATAGACATTTTACATGATGATTATAAAATGTCTTGATTGTGAGAGCCGTGGTGGGGGAGACGGTCCGGAGGCATAGCACCCATCAGTAACAACTCACTTGGGCCAGGAAGACCGGGATGAGTACTAAGATATACAGGATCCCTTGCCACAAGGACTAATACAGACAGCCCAAGGAGGAGGATATACAACTGATCAGGGATGGGGAGGGGGGAATTGGGGAATTCGGGATAACAACGCATGGTTTGCCCACTAAATAATGTAACTCATTATGGACAATAAATATTAAAAAAAATGTCTTGCTCTAGGAAGAATAATATATACCAAGAATGTGACAACTCACTTAAGTATGTTCAGAATAAAAGAGAAATAAACAGGTGAGGGAAGAGGGAGGAAGGGAAGGCAGTGAATGAATGAGAAGGAGGGAAGGAAGCAAAAAGGGGGAAAAATGAGCTGGTCAAGCTAAGGCCATTGTAGACTTGCTCTCTAGTGGTTTGTCCTATGCATGAACTAGAGTTTTTCATTTGTGCAAAATATCATTCCATGATTTGTTTCTCATAACATCTGTAGAAGAGAAATCTTCCTAGTCACTCGGGGATTTATCAATTACTACTTCATCAAAAGAGTTAATATAATTTCTTACTTATTCCCAGGGAGCAGTTTACACAATGGAGAAATTTGCCCTTAAAATTAATTTGTCCTTTCTTTTCAAAAAGTCAATAAAATTGAGCCTTGGTCCAAACACATGCATTGCTTTGAGCATTTTAAAACTAAAGACACCAAAATTTGTATAGTTGATAAACAAGGGAATTTAATGCTATTACTTAAAATGTATTATGATAATTAAAAATATTACTAAATTCAAAGGTTCTCCCAATTACCAAATCTTAAATTTAAAAGACTTTCATAAGACATGAGAAAAATTGTAACTAATTGATTTGTAAGGTAAGGTAGCTAGTAATATATTACTTTTTCCCTATTAAAATTGATGGATTAAAGGTTAAAATCTTTTAAATTAAATAATAAAAAGATGGTCTTAATGTATTATTTTTTGTTGTTTTTTTTTGTTTTGTTTTGTTTTGGTTTTTCGAGGTAGGGTCTCACTCTAGTCCAGGCTGACCTGGAATTCACTATGTAGTCTCAGGGTGGCCTTGAACTCATGGCGATCCTCCTACCTCTGCCTCCCGAGTGCTGGGATTAAAGGCGTGTGCCACCACGCCCGGCTACGGTCTTAATGTATTATTAAGCACTTCATAGAATATCCTTTATTTGTTGTCTATTTTTAATGTAAAAAAACACTTTAAAGAGGAAATCACTGTACCAATGGTAATTTAGCTTTATTTAACTCATTTCACTATCCATTATGGCCAATGCATCTCATATTTTGTAGTTTTATTTAGAAATAATCCATATAGTACACTTTCATATATTTAAATGTATAATACAACAATGTTGATACATTCACTGAGCTGCCCAATATCACCAGAACCTAATCACAAAGCATCGCTGCCCCCTAAATGAAGCTATGGCTTAACAATCACTGTCCATCCCATTCCAAAGTCCCAGGCAGTAAATAATCTATTTTAAGTTGAGCCATACTTAAATGTATGGATATACCACCCTTTTGTACTTCTAAAGTTACAGGCTTGTACACTGTTTCCTAGGGTAGCTATTATGAGTAATATTGCTCTGAGTAGTTACATACAAGATTCCAGTGGACATACAATTATTCACTGTGTTTTTCTGATTAACACCTAAAAAGCCTCAAACCTAAAGACAACTTCAATTAATATGTCAGGAATGTTCTTTCTTGCTATAATATTTCACCTCTGCAAAACAGTAGATCTATGGACAAGCTTCCTGAAGCTTCTACTCTGACTTCTGGTAATAACACAAGCAGCTGTATCCATGCACAAGTAAAATGGAATACATGGAAAGAATTAACCCCTGGAGCCCACTGCCTTTGCCTTACCAACCCACATCCCTGTAATCTCAAAACCTAAGGGAATGTCAGTTTGACTACATGATAGTGAAAGAAACATTTGACAGCAACAAAAGAATGTTGTGTGTAGTATAAGAATATCAGTATAAGAAATGCATCGAAGTGATCATTCCTCTTCATCAGATTGATTCTCTATGACACGTTATTCTTCAGGCGAACACTAGTTTTAGGTTCCATTAAATGCTTCCATTTTTGAATAAGTAAAAAAACTGGATAAACACATTTTCTTTGGTCTAGACTTTTCATGCCTTTCAAGAACTGTCTTCCACTATTCTATTTCAAAGTGTTTGCTGATTTTCTAAACTAAATAAAACTATTTTTCATTGGAAAATCTGGAATTTCTCATTCTATAATTTTTAAAATATTTTATTTATTCATTTTCAAGCAGAGAGAGAAAGAGAGAAAAAGAGAGGAGAGAGAGAGAGAGAGAGAGAGAGAGAGAGAGAGAGAGAGAGAGCACCAGGGCCACACCTTGTGGGTCTGGCTCATGTGGGTCCTGGGGAATTGAACCCGGGGGCCTTAGGCACTGGAGGCAAGTGCCTTAACCGCTAAGCCATCTCTCCAGCCCTCAATCTATAATTTTTATGCCATTCCTTGCAGGGGTCTTCTAGTAAAACTAATTGTGTTACTCATCCAAAACACATGAAACCTGCTTTCCCGTATAGACACAAACTATGTCATGCTCTTTCGTGAGGTGTCTTTTGGCACATTGTCCCTAACACCTTCTCATTGTATAACACATGAGGCAAAATAATACAGTTATTATATAACAATGACTGTTACCTATGTACATTGCCATTTTAAAAAGAAGTATAGTTAATGCATTTTATTTTACTTACTTGTATATGGAAACATATGTAAAATATATACTTATGTATAAATACAACATATTTCAAAGAACATAAACTAATCTTTTATCTACCAAAAAAAAAAACATCTGGACAAGTGGGATTAACTGCTAGAATTCCCATTAGCAATAATTGGGAATAAAGAACAATTGTAAACCTAAACTTGAAATCTTCTGAATGGGTCAAAATTTAATCTCTTCAAGGTATTCAGAAAATATACCCTATTCAACTAGACCAATGATTATGAACTTCCAAGACAACACAATTATTAGTATCATGTTGATAAAGCACCTTAATATACTAGGCTTTGTTGGTAGTGGTGATCTTGGTGGTGACAGGTTTTTGCTTGCTACTCAGCCCGGCCTGGAACTTGCTATGGGGTTTGGGTGGCCTAAACTTCCTGAGCCTCCTACCTCCAGATTACTTGAATTACACCTTTTTGTCATCATGTTCAGTTTAAGCTCATTTTTATAATGTGAATCTGAAATGATTTTGATAAAAGAAACATAAAAATAATATCATGTAACTAGTCCTGAGTTAACTATGGGTTTCATGAAAAGGCATAAAAGTAAGATGGGGATTGTTAAGGAAGAAAAAGGGTGTCCATGGAAAGGTGACACAATACAAAGGATCATTGAGAGGAAAAAGATCAAAAAAAAAACATTATGTACATGTGTAAAATTTCAAAATTGGAAGAAATCAATAAAAATAAAAACAATACATAGTAAGGAGTTAGGCTTTAATTCCAAATCCACGGAAACATATCTGCTTAGCAGAACTCATTAGCCCCAATTTGCCAATATCAAATAGAGTCAAGCTACAATCATTGTCTTATGTAGTGTAGGTAAAGCTGTATCTGTAGCCTATTGATTTATAACTTTCTGAACTAGATCAACACTTCTTATATAACATATTGGCCTCAGGAACTGAAAATTCACCATTATAACATGGGCTTCATTAATTTGGAGAGCACAGCCTTTGATGCCAAGCTAGCTAAAAACAAAATGACCATGCGACTTAATTGGTCAGGAATCCTTGGGTTGTTCACTAAGTTCAAACCCTGAGAAAACATTCACTAGACCAGGAAATTATTCCAGAAATGCAGAGGTAGCAGCCCATCCCAAGAGTGAAGCAGAGAGCTTGAGGGGGAGGACCACATCAGAAGATTATCAAAGTACCACAAAAGAATAAGGTCACTGATGGAACACTCCTTATTAAGTTTATAAAAACACTGGAGTCACCTTCAATGAGAAAGTGCCCTTTATACATTGATAATTTAGTGTATGTCACTGATAATAAAACTTCAGACTGTGCAAACCAATTGAAGTAGTGAGAAAAGGATAAGTGGGAATAATCACCAATATAAAGAAGATTAGGGTTACAGGGTTTCTGATTTTTTGGTTGCAGATTGAATAAAAAAATAAAAACACCTCCATAAAGGCAAGTGTCTCCTCCTATTTTTTGTGAATACTTAAATCTGAACTATAAAGAAATTCCATTGCATAGTAAATGTTAATAAAAATGTTTACATTCATTTCATTTATTTTATTAAATTTTTATTTATTTATTTATTTATTTGCAATGAGAGAGAGGGAGAATGAGAATAGGCATGCCAGGGTCTAGTCCCACTACAAACAAACTTTGCATACAGGTGCCACTTTGTGTATCTGGCTTTGCATGGGTAGTGAGGAATCAAACCCAGGCCATCAGACTTTGTAAGCAAGTGCCTTTAAACACTTAGCCATCTCTCCATCTTTTTTTTATTTATTTATTTATTTTTAATTTATTTGCAAGCAGAGAGCAACAGAGATGCACAGAGAGAAACTGGGCCTCCAGATGCAAGCGTACTGTGAGTATCTGGAGCATGGAATCCCAGTCATTAGGCTTTGCTGGCAAGCAAATTAACCGTTGAGCATTCTCTCCAGCTTCTTTATTATATTTTATTTGCAAGAGAAGAGAGAGAATATAAATCATTTAATATTCACCCAAAGTTACCTGTAATTCATAATCTTTGTGGTATATTCAAATTTAGTGTGTGGAGGTTCTAGATCCTAGAGGTCTCATATTTCTTTCAGGTTTGGAATCAGTACCTACTCACCAGCTGGTTACCTTCAATGCTATAAAATGGGAACAAATGTGTATAACAATTAAGGCCAAAATGCACTGAGAATAAAATACAGGAAGATGTTATCACTTATTTTGTAGTTTCCAATGTTAACATCTTATAAGAAAGACATGAATTCTGAAAATGGAGAAGTCAAAATCTTTCAAAAGTCCTGAGCTGCATCAGAGAGGAACAGAAAGTCAGCAGATACTGATAAGATCCACAGTCTTTGACCTTGAGCGCTTCTTCAACTTCTGTGAAACTGCCTTTTCTTCACTGGTAAATTAAGCTCATTATAACTATGTCATTTTCATCAATATGTTGCATGGATCAATTAAAAAATAGAAAAGTTTGCAGATATTGTTTTAAACTTTAGACGTTTAAAACCATAAGCCACAAAACAGTACAGAAACAGACTTTCTGTAATAAAACATCAGCATAAGGTGCTCACTACAAAGAAAACCATTTTAATAAGACTGATGTTGGTAATGTTCTCTTTTCAGAGGTGGGTTATAAAGTTTCAGGCTAAGTTCATGAAAAATAATCACGTAGAGTCCTGGGTTTGACTGGGTGTGACAGTTCCCTCTTAAGTCCTCACTTGACCCAGGAGTCCATTGTCCACCTCTCTACGAGGCTCTTAGCTCTCTAGGACCTTTCAGTCTGGGCTCACCATGGTCTGCTCTATCCTCTTTCATCAAGGCTACTAAGGCATCTACTGTTTCCTTTTTTAGCAGTTCGATCCAGGTGTCCCCATAAATTTATGCATTCTGAATGCTTAATCCCCAGCTCATGGCAGTTTGAAACTGGAACCTTGTTAGAGCTGTGTTGTTGGGGGGCAGGATTATGGGGATTATAGCTACCTTCCCCTTACTAGCTTTTAACACACCTTCCTGCCGATGTTTGCAGTGCTATGGCAGAGGTGATGTCCACCCTCTGCTCAGGCAGCTGATTTCCCAGCCATCATGGAACTTCCCCCGAGACTGTAAGCGAAAATGTCTGCTTAACAGTTTTGGTACCAGAGCATGGGATCGGACTTTGCTGCTAGAACCCTGATTCTGTGGCTTTGGCTTTTTGGAGCTGACATGCAAGGGGAGGAATATGGAAGGATTTGAAAACCTGGCATAAGAGACACCTTGCAGTGCTTTGAGTACAGTCTGATGGCCCATTCAGGTAAGAATTGAAAGACCTGAATGCAGTAAGAACTATGACTATGAGGTTTGGTTTATGAGAATGAGAAAGAACTTTTTTTCAGGACTGTGCCAGAAGCAGTTGAGTGAGAGACTTGTTTTGCTCTGCTTGCCTGTGTCCTGGGAACTTGTGCAGAGCTGCTATTCATAGAAATTTACTGGTGTGAGCAGATGGGAATTGAACAGAAAGATGTAATCTTTGGGCTGACACTGGTGCCTGTTCATCTGCAATTGTTTAGGAGATGACAACTATTGAGATTGGGGCAGCTGATCTACATTGGGACAGCAGGAAGAATGAGGAATATTTTTTGAAGTAAGGGGCCTGAATGCTGAAGGAGATTTCCCACTTTTCAAAATTGGCTTTATCCCCCCTCCCAGATTAACAAATTTGTGGCCCACCTGGCACTGTGGAATATTACAAATGCAGGAAGAGAGGGTCACTGGATTTTCAACATGGTTCAGTTTTTGGAAATGACCATGGGCACTGTGAACCAGGTGTTTTGAACTGTGGAGGCCCAGTGGAGCTGTGAGGATGAAACCTGGGTTGCAGTGGAAACCCAGTGAAATGTCAGGACTATAGGATGGCTGCCAAGGAGAACTGCCAGCACCAGATAACATTTTCCCAGATTGAGAGTAGCTGAGCTGGGGGGCGGGCAGAAGAATTGGATCCCCAGAATTACCAGACTTGAAGTTAAGAGTTTGATGTTTGCCCTGTTTGTTTTAAATCTTGTATTATTTCAATTTGTCTTTATTATGCCCAATGCTATATTTTGCAATATGAATATTCTATGTCATTATGGGTTTTGGGGATTTTGGGTACTATGGCTCAATTAAAAGGTCTTGGATTATGGAATGTTTGAATATCATTGGGATGAATAAAAAACTCTGTGTGTGTATGTGTGTGTTTAAGTTGATCTCAATTATTGCATTTTACATCATGAATAGTTATAATTTTATGGAAGTCAAGGGCAGATTGTAGTGGTTTGATTCATGAGTCCCACATAAACTTAATGTGTTCTGAATGTTTGATCCCCAGCTGATGGCAGTCTTGGAACTGGAACCTTCTTAGAGGTGTACTGTTGGGGATGGGCTTATGGATGTTATAGCCAGCTTCCCTTGCCAGTGTTTGGCACACTCTCTTGTTGCTGTTGTCCACCTTACTCATGCCATCGTTCTCCTTGCAATAATGGAGTTTTTCATAGAATCTCTAAGCCAAAATGACCCAATTCTTTCCACAAACTGCTTTTGGTTGTGTTCTTTTCTGTGCATCAAGGAGAAGGTTGACTGCAACACCTTTCCACTCCCAGCCGCCACAATCCAATTTATGTACATTTCCTGAAGTCCTGTTCTCAGAAGGTCAGTTTGGTTTTCAATGTGGAATAAAATTGTCTACTCCAAAATTTATTCTTCACTAATATACTAATTTATGAGCATTAAAAGAATTACCTTGCTGAGGAACTTAATTGTGTTAGCTTAACTGATACCATTTGAATAAATTTTAATACTGTAAATATATTTAGGTAGTTGGATGATTGAGGGTATATACTGTACAAGTTTAAATAATATATCATATCATCTATATATGAAAAAAATTGATATTTAACTCATAATTGAGTTTAATAATGTGTGTTTAAATGGTTAAGTGAAAGATAATCTTTTAGTCTTTAGATACAAATAAATAAAACCCTATGTAGGAAATTATTTTTGAAAGGTATAATAGAATGACCTTAATTTTAAAAAATGAAATAAATTCAACACAATGTATTTTATAGTTTTAATTGATCAGATATAAAAAATGTTGCCACAAATAAGTAGGTAGTAGCAGGAAAAGTTCAACGTATAAATTCAAACAAAATTAGGGTCACTTTAAGTGTCTATTTCTTCCTTAACACTAAGCTTTGACTCCTTTAAATTCAAAACGAGTAATTGTAGACTGCTCATCCATTATCTGCCAGTGTTCTCTCCCTGTGCAGGATCCACCATGGTAATAGTTCTTTCATCAAAGCCTAATGGTTTGTTTCAAATAATCAAAGGAGTGTTTATATCACTGTCCTTAGGTGCAACCATTTTGATTCCCAGAGAGCAGTATGGAACATGCTAATGTCAGAAGTGATAAATCAAAGTAAGTACATTTGTTTTTCTACCTTAACAATCTATTCAGTGCCACTAACAAAAATACATGTTGGCATTTGCGCTGATGTGCTTTCTATTTGAGACCATCCACCAAAGATTACTGAGAAATACATGCATATGTAAAACAGATGGCTATATGCAAGTCTCAGCCGTATGAGGAATGTCACTGTTAGATGTGGGCTGCTGTGAATTAATCTGTACTCTTTTCCTAGAGGGGCATGTGGAAAATGCAGGGATATTTCTGTTATAATGATCGATGATATGATTTCTCCTTCTATGAAATCAGAATGGCTTGCTCTCCTCAAATCACCAGATATCTTAGGTAGAGTGATTTGTTTACATTTTACAGTTATAGTCTGGTAAAGGGGAGACTATGAAACAATTTCTAAAATGTATAGCTTTAGAACTTATCTGAGAATCAAATATATCTTATCTTTCTACACACAATTCTCATGGCCACCAATAGGAAACTGTAAAGATAGCAAGAATTGCTAGAAAGAACTGGGTACTCTTTTGCTGGTCATTTTCTGCTTAAATTCGCAGTGACTTTTGGTTCTTGTGTTCTCTGAGCCAATGCCAGCTGTGAAAACTCCCAAGTAATGTGTTTATTCCTCTATTTTTAAAAAGGCAGGGAACTTGCCTTCATATTGAACATTTCCACTTTCCAGTTCACAGGGAAGCACTGTTAGCAGCCCTAGAGAAAGCAAATGGCAGAGACCCAGTGGAATCTGCCGACTCACCTACTTAAGCATATATAAATGAGGAAGAAACAAAGAGAAATTGACAGGTGTAACATAAACTGAGATGAATTAAAGACCCACTAAGTTTAACCGACCAGTCTAATATCCTTTGAGAGTGAGAATTCCCTCTCACATTCATCTCTGCTCCAGAACGTAAATGAGAGTAAAACCACCGGGTCTGTGAGTCCTAAAGGGAAAGGAAGACAAACCAGGCAACCAGCCTGCAAAGCCCAACTTATGCCTAGCACAAAAATCAGAAGAGCAAACTCGGCCATGTTTACCTTTGGGTTTGGAAACACAACATAAATATCTCCTTAAGCAAAAACCTCCTCACTCTGTTCCTCTCTAGACCAATGATGGCTCCCTCCATCAAATTTCCAACCCTAGCCCAAGACTGATAGGACTTATCTCTAGATGTCAGCGAGGCTTCAGAGGGACAAACTGATAATGCAAAGGAGATAAGTTAAGGAATAAAGTCCATTCAAATGGTCAGACTCCCGATTGTGGACCCAGAAATGTGGAGAGATCAAATAGTATAGAAAGAACTCATTCCAAATGATAAAATGACTGAATAAAGTGAGCAGCTTTTTTCTTTTTATTCTACATGGAGTGCTGCTAAGGACAAATGAAGAGGCATGTAGCAGTTTAAAATGTCATCAAATCTAGAGCTTTACTTAAAAGTTTGACTATTAGATCTTCAGGAAGAGTTAAACAAAATTACAGGGATTTTGAGATACCTAGTATTTTAATGATGGGATGGCTAGCTTTACTGAAGTCAAAATAGGTCACCCAAAATATTTAGCAACTATGTGGCTTGAATTAAATAGTATTATATAAAAAGAAGACACAAACTAACATAAAACATGAATGCAAAAAATTAGCATCTTAAGAAATGTAATAATATGACAGTAACTAATTCAGACCTAATGATTTTTATCTGACACACATTTCATATACATGTACATATTCTTTCACCAAATCCTCACCCCTGAAAATAATCCTAATATAACATGCTTTATGTAAAACACCCAGCCCAATTGAGTAAATACATGCCACAGGGTTACTTTTTAATTTTGTGAAAGCCCCCCTTTAGATATAGAGTTTAATAATTTACCAAAAAATAATCATTAATTTTCTACAAACTGGGATGACTCCCAAATGTTCACTTTAATTTAAGTACTTTCTGATTCATGAACCAGGGGATAACATACAGCTATAAAAGGTAATCCAATCCTAGCATGGCCTTAACCCCTATAATCTGCACTTCAATAGCAAGGAAACTGTATAGTTTTGAAACTGTAATCAAGAAAATTTTTTTTGCAAACACACACTGGAGTTGTCCTTTGCTCCCATCTCTTATTAGATTACAATAAAATGACCATGCTCTCTTTATGGTGGGAACAGAGCGACCCTAGGGTGATTTATAATCTTGTGAAACCCTGTCCATACCGCTGACCAGACTTTTTTTGAGGTCACTATCTGTTTCTTCAACTGATGTCTTCCTGCTGTGACAACACTGTAGGAGGTCTGTCAGCACACAAGAATTTCTCAGGCAATTCATTGTCTTTGAAAGCATTTCTTGTGTTACTACTATTGAGAAGCATTTGCGTTCTTGGTGTTTAGACAGTAAAGAATCTTTCTAAGATTTTCTCATTAGTCTAAATCCTGACAAAGAGAAGACAACTAAATAGGAATAAATGAAGTGGATTCCCTATTGACAAAAGACTAGAATATTTATTTCTTCTAAATGTATAACACTGCTGTTGAAGGCAAACAATAAGACAATGATTCGTTTTCAAAATGTGAGTATTTATCTGTCCAAATAGAAAAATAATTTGACTCAGACATATTAAATATTATTAAAATGGAGCAGTAAGTGAAATGCCTGGGGTTTATACCAACAAAATATAAGTGTGTTTTGCTGTTTTGCAAGTGTGACCACAGAAAATATTAAATTAAAATTAAAAAATAATCATTTTAACAGAAATAGCTCCAAGTTCATAACAATGTCCCAAAAAAGTGCTATAGATGAGCAAAACATGTTCAAATTTAACAAGCAACAAATGACACCTAAAAACCATGTTGACCACAGACAGAGTTAGAATCAGGACGTTTTGGTATTGATATAATAGAAGTGGAATTTCTCAAATGATCAACCTTCCTCTATTTAACTTCTCTAATTAAGATGATTTCTGCTTCTGGAAGCACCAAAATGTTAGCAAGGACATGACATTCTGTCTATTATAACCAGGTGAATTACTGTTCCCACATTTTGTTTATTCTCCTTCAATTGTGTTTTGTTAAGTTCAGTGGGCATATAAGCACTGAATTGCTTTGTTTTAATACTGAAAGATTACTGATTCTAGAAAGGCAAGAAATGAATTTTCATACTTTTATGAGAGAGAAAGAGAAGCAATTAAGGAAAAAAATCTGACCACCTCTTCTGTGTATTTTTTAAGAAAATGAAGTCCATATGGTTTAGAAATATGTTAACAGATAAGCTGTCCACTCCCACTTCAGAAACTTAGACCTTTTAGGAGAAAGTTGTTCAAAGCTACAAGAAAAGAAAATGCTTTGCAGAAAAGGACTAACAGTGATCTAAAAGAATCCCAGAGCTTCAGATTCATCTATAAAACTTGGACCTGGAAAGCTGGGGAAATTTGTCAATGTGCTCTGCACCACTGGATTTGCTAAGTTATGGGTTTAGTGCTTGGCTGGACATGGTTCACTTTCCCTCAGACACAGGGTGCATTACTTAGAGGGGCACTGAGATCCTCACAGTTTTATAGATTTTCCTTTGCCTCCCTCTGTTTAAAAACAAAGTCCCCAAGTTTACCTTCTACATTTGAGAAGCAAATAAATATAAACTGAATTTAATTTGAAAGTGTCATAAATCTAATTCCTACCCAGAATCACTTACAGTGTAAGTGGAACTCTGGAAAACAATGTTGACAGACTGAAACTGAGATTTACCAATATATCATGTAATATTGAGATTTTTTTTCCCCTACAGCTAACAAGTTTGAGACAGGAGTGATGCTGTTTGAACTTAATTCTATCACAATCCAGAATGCCCAGCAGTTCTGGAACTGGGCAGCAGAGCCTGAAAATTTTATAAACCTTTGAGCCTTTAAGATTTATAAGACCATTTAATCATGAAAACTTTTGCGATTTTAAACACTGGGTAACCTCCATCTGAAGGCTTTTAACAGGATCATGCAGCTTTACATTGAAATGAGTTTGTCGAACTAAAATAAGAGAATGTTTTGATAACAAATGTATTTAATACCTGAAGTTATAATCCCTACTTTTTCCAAGAGGCTCCCAAAAATAAGTAAAATTAATGTTAACTTTTTTTCACTAGCACATGCTACGTGAAAATCAAGTAGACATTATTAGCTAGGTTAGAAGAAAATGCTCCTCATGCTTTGTTCTTCACCGTAAGCTGGTTTGAAATGTTGGAAAAAATGTTTAACTTTACGTAAGTATGGATGTAACAGCAGCATCACAATTAAGCCAAGTGTTCCTTTATTTCCAGAAGGTAACCTACCATTTACCTTCTCTAAGGACTCTTAATAAAATAGACAGAAAAAAATCAATTAAAATAGTGAAATGTCCCTTAGGACAAAGTTACTCTAGCAGTCAGTGCATTTTCTCCATAATCGCCTTTATCTGGTGCTGAAGTAATACACATTTGTGCCATGTTTTTAAGTGCTATATTTTTCATAATGAGGCTGTTTAAAACAGCGCTAGAAAGAGATCGGTGCTGATACAGCAAGTGTGATGACATAAAAACAAGGTTATGAGTGAAGCTCACACCAGAAATGGAAAATGCGATTAGAGGCAAAATGGATGAGGCAGAGGTTCTCATATAACAAGCCCATGAAGTAAACCAGCCTCAAAGACCCCAAATATCTACCTAATCTCCTCTATCTACAGCTACTGCGCCCAAGAGCATCTCTGAACTGCTATTATGGGACATTGGTGGAAGCATGATCTATATAAAGAAAGTGGTCCCAGGAATGAAGTCAGACAGAACTTGAAGAATTCAGCATGTGATTCCACCCTTTGCGATGTGTTTCCTCACTCCCCATGTCCCTCTAGCCTGCATTTGACCCCTCATCTCATTTTTTACATAAGGTATATATCCACCTTAGTATTTCTATGACCCAGGAGCTTTTTGACTCACAAGGAAAGCTCATTTAATTTTTCCCATTTCAAAAATTGTGAATTTAATGTGATATTGGGAATAATACTAATTTGAAAGCAATTAAATATATTTTCATGTTCAGTATAATTTGGGGACAGAAAATAGATATCAAGGTAGCCCTCTAAGGCTCCCAATAATTTTGTTTTTTTTCCTCCTTCCCTCCTTCCCTCTATCGCTTCCTTCCTTCCTTCCTTTCCTGCTTTCTTTCTTTTCCTTCCTTTCTCTCTTTCCCTTATCTACTCCTCTCTCTTCCTATCCGATTTCCTCTCCTTGACAACCCATGTACAGTGAGGGGAATTTAGTGCTGAGGCTTGACCCAGGAATTTACAGGCAGACACAGAACTTGAGACAAATGCTTGCCAACATTTCCCCCATTTCTTCCAGGCCCCCACCAAAATTTACATTAATACACAATGTTTATCAGTGAACAGTCTGGCAAAAACATGGGGAATGCTGGCTAGTGGGTTCTTCATCAAAACCAAACAGACCAAAGGCAGTAAGTACCAGTCTATTAGGAAAGGAACCAGCTTGTGTACTTCATGAATAAGATACCAACATCTTGCCAAGGCAAATAAAGCCATGTTTTCTGAGGTGTGCAGAAAACAAGAAGCAGAGTAAAAAGACTTAAAGAAGTAACCTAGGCGAAAAAATGCTGCATCAAGAGGTTTGAATTGAGATTTTTCTACAAGAGTAATCACTCTCATGTGTGAGAAACACTAGAATGAGTTTTAAAATGAAAACAAAATCAAAGCTAAGAGCTCTGCTGCTCCAGGTAGCCTACAAGTAAGGGACTTTTGCTTACCTCCTGAAATTAGTCATGAGGTAACACGTATCTCAAACATTTAAAAGATTGGTCAAATTTAAGCTACTGGATAAGTCAATTATTTGTTGATGAAAAATAAACAAAATAAGTGTTCTATATGGCCATGATTGTATAGCCCAGTTTAAAAGCACAGGACTAGTTTTCCCCCTCTGTCCAGAACAGTGACTAATACTGTCTTTGTTTATTCTCAAGAACTTATCAATAAAGTTTATGGTTACCTTATCCATGCCAACATGAAGGGAGGTAAGAGATGATGAAAGCCCATTTTCAAGCAAAGGAAATATCATAAAAAGAAGTTTACATCAAAACATAAAACACATATTTCCAAATGCCTTAAGAGAAAGGCTCTACTACTTTTTCATGGACTTGGAAATCTTCTTTTGAATTTAGGAAATGTATACTTCAACACAACACTAAGAAAATGATAGTTATTGTGACATACTTTCTAATTTCAAAAAATTCATGTCACAGAATCCAAAATAAGGACAGAATTTTCAAATGTTCAGTCTGGGGTATTCAGATCAGGGAGCTTATAACTGACTGTATCGCCTTGGTCAAGTATTGACTAAAAATAAGTATACCTAACGGATCAAAAATTACATGTTTTATTCATTTGACTATCCAAAAAATAATAATGTACCATTGTTGAATCATAGAAATTTCTCTTTAGAAATAAAACTGAAGCCACTACATTTTCCCAAGCAATGCTAAAATATTAAATAAAAATTAATAGCTAAAATATATTCAATATTTATTGTCAGTAGACATCCTAAGTACTTCATGCATGTGATTTAATTTCATATCCTCAGTGATAAAGATGAGTAAGATGAAACGAGCGGATTTTAAGAATTTCCCTAAGATTCCAGGGTAGGCCAAGAGTTGAGACAATATATTGTCTATAGTTACCACTCCGCTCGGACATCTGATCTACATTTCCTACCATCTTCACTACTATGCTGGAGATCAAAGCCAGGGGGAAAAATGTGCAAAGGGAAATGCACTGCTACTTTTGAGCTCCTCATCACTCCTTTGTATATTGGCTGAAATGCCATTTCTTGAAGAAGCAGCTCTCATTCTGACCACTATCTTTGCGACTTCAATATCCCCACTACTGACACCATAAACTCACTGTCTGTTTTAAGGCACTTATCAGCAGATGCAGATGATGCTCTTATTGTGTCTCTCCACCTCCAACCATGACTATTATCATACTGGCCTTTTGAAGGTTGACACTTTCGTGTGTTATATCCATTACCCCTGAATATGAGTAGTGAATATAACACACAGCCTTCAGGTATTCAAAACACCCAAGGAAATACCCATCACATCTTAGGTATAAGAAAAATACTCATTATACAGATGAGATATCATTTTCATCACTTCACACATGTTATTACAAGGTGTTAATTCAGTAGGAATATGGAAGTAATAACAACCTAACATGTGCAAAAAGATTTAAACTCAAAATAAGCATGCATTATTCTCTGGTAGAATTTTTAAGCCAATATTTACTAAATACACAATCGCACTTGGAATTAATTGAATATCTATCTGTTGAGTCATATAATATTACACTATATGTAATATTATGTAATATGTAATACTCTGTATGCCATAATATGAAAAGGCACTGTTCTCTTAAGAGTTTCTGAGTAGGTCTACTGTTAAGCTTAATGTTGTACTTCACCAATTTCACTGATAGAAAAAAATATATTACATTTATACCCATTTGATAACGGTATTATTTACTCAGTTGTAAGAAAGTATTTCCAAAATACTTTTAACAAGCTGCTTAGGTGGTGAAAACATGATAAGCAGCCGAGCTGCAAATTTGGACAATTATTACTCCTAGATCTCAGTGCTTCCCCCCAGGTCTGTAGAAAGCAGACGTTGGCATAGGAACCCTGAATACGAACACTGCTTATATATCCTCTCTGATAGTTTATTTCTTATCAACTTGACAGAAACTAGACTCACCAATGAGGATCACCTAGATCTGATTAGTGTCTAAGCATGCCTGTAAGGGATTATCTTGTTTAAGTTAATAGAGGTGGGAAGATCCACCTTAAATGTAGGAAGCATGAAAGTGAACTCCAATATCAGTCCCCTGAAAGACTCAAGACTTCAAAAGTGATACGCATTATTATTTAATTATGTAAGAAGGGACCAGTTTAAAGTCATTGTGAAGGAATTTTTATTTGTTATTGTGGAGCATAACTTACACAAGATCATTCACCCTGTGTGTTGGCTGTTATCATGACTTGCATTTACTCTTCCTAAATATCTACATTTATCTGAAAGCCACATCCGTTATGCCTGCCCTGTCCAGGGCCCTGGGGAAAGCAGCTGGACACTCAGGACACTCTGCCACCAGAATGCACTCCTGCATTGAAAGACTACCTCTGTGGTGAGCATCAGCTTCTCCAGTCGAAGGTCATTTAACAGCTTAAGGTACTGTTCCTAACAGAGCTTTCTTTTTTATTCAATGGTATTTTTCAAATTCTGGAACATAATGTTCCCATCTCTTGACACTGGTTATTATCACAAGCTTAGAGTCAAGCACAATGAAGGAATTTCTTAGAGTTATAATCATGACTCAGCAGCAAGGGAAGGCTTACACTCAGCAGGCCTCTGTGCTTGACTTCCATTTAACTTTGAATAATTCATCACGGAAAAATAATACTTGACCTCTGAGAATTAAAAAAAATATTTTTCTTTGAAAAGTTGTGGCTTTTATAAAACTATCAGAAAGAAAAAGAAAAGGGGAAAAGGTCAATCCATATCATAAGGAAATTAAAAATATGTTCTAAAAAAGAAATTATGTTCTCAATTCATAAACTAATTTTGAAGTTGTCCTAAAAGCCCCATTTATTATTTTTTGTGGACATACCTAATTGCCACTTCAAACTTTCATCCAAAGGTCATAGCAAATAAATAAATAAATAAATAAACCAGTGTAGAGCTTCTGACCTGATTTTCTCTTTGAATCCTAGATGTGTGTTTTCCAATATCATGTGAGGAGATGGGGCAGAAGGTAAGGAGAGAACCCTCCCAGAAGGCAGCCTGTGTAATGCCAGAGGTGTTGCATGAGCTGCCAGGGAAACCAGACTAACAATATTGTAAGAAAGCAGGGGACATCCTCAAGCTACACCTATGGATGGCCTGAGAATGCAGAACACACTGCTATATGGCACAGACAAGCAATATAAGAAGTGCCCATCTGTGCAATAGTGGTGCTCAACCTAAGTGGGTAATCAACAACTGGCTAATTGGCTATGAGATCCGCTCAGTGTCAGGAAACCCTTGACTGGTAAGGGGACCCAAGGCAACCTTGAATGGGGACCAAGAACCCCATCTAAAAGGGGAAGTCCTCACTAACCATAGGTCCACAGAAAGGCTACATACACCCTCCAAATGCTCACCAACCTTGCAATATTTGTCTCAATTGACCAATAATGATCTCACTCTCTGCTAGAGATTCTGTTTGTATTTTTCAGAAATCAACGAGAACCAGGGACAACCGAACTCCACCAAGTGGACCTGAGTTGACGGGGGACACCCAAGCAGGAGATGACCCACCTCAAACTCACCATTTAGAGCCCTAACAAAACCTCTAAGGAAGTGGGGTGAGTGGGGTGATGAGCAAAAGAGCTACTCCCACAGCAAGGCAGATAATCTAGGGAAGGATAATGGGGAGAGGCACCAAGGGTGCCCAAAATAGTCCAAAACACAAATCCAGAGACTCAAGAACTTAACAATTATGCAAACTTAAAAACTCTCCCACCATGACTCAGGGGAATTTGCAGAAGCGGTGGCAGAAAAGAATGTAAGAGCCATGGTGGAGAATATCTAATTCATAAAGGGGTGTGACATTCTGGTTTTAGGGGGTTTTCTCCAATAACTTATGATGCTTAGCATATTATTATATTAATATATAACTATGTACCAATACAAATGTTATAAGAACTAAGGATTATTATTCAAAAAGCAGATCTAAATTTTCTACCTATTAAACAACATTAAAAATGATGTATTTCTAGATTTAAATATAGATTCTATATTAAATTTTCAATAAAATATATCTTTTTCAACAAAAAAGAGAGGATAACCCCAGGAGAAACAGCACCAATTTGCAATATATTTATATATTAAAGTTTTCAATAAATAATGTTTTTTTAAAAAATCTTTAAATGGAATTACTTATCACCAAAACCTCCCGGTCTTATGACTAACAATACTGTTTTTCCAAAACAAGAATGTTTAGGTTAACTGTTTTTTAATGTGCATATGTGTTCATGTGGATGTGTGCAGTTATAGGACAGACAGCAGACCAGATCAGGTGTCATGTGCCTTTTGTTGACACAGGATCACCCCTGGCCTGGAGCTTGAAACATTAGGCTAGACTGGTTGACCAGTGAGCCCCACGGATGCTCTTGCCTCTATAGCCCTGGGATTATAAACACATACCACCATACCCAGCCTTTTTACTTGAGTACATTGGATGGAATTCAGCTCCTCTTGCTTGCAACCAAAATCTTTACTACAGAGCCATCTCCCCAACCCTAATCTGAATTTTATTTTTAGCTCATGCCACAAAGTGTTCATTTAAGTTTTCTACTTAAATTTGTACATTAACTTCACTTTTATCCATTTCTCCTAGGTCTATGCCCACTTCAAGTGTCTTAAAGAAAACTCTTAGTTAAACTAACTGAATTTCTAAATCACTGCTAGTTTAAATGTTTTCAATTCAACTGTCTGAGAATAGTAATCTATCCAGAATACACATATAATCACACCATTCTTCCAATTAAAGAGTGTCCAATGGGAAAAGAAGTTTCCTCATGTTTATTCGTATCTTCAATATAAATACATTAATGTCCAACAGGGTTCGTCCCAAGATAGCCAGAGCCTGTATCCCCAAGCCAAACTGCCTACTCTGATAAGCAGGTATATCTTACCCTCCTGCCCAAGCAACCTCAGGAGGAGGAAGTAGTCATCTTTCTTTTATATTGTCACTCTACCACTCTAAGATTCTTTATTTTATGGTTATTTCCCAAGTTTCAGTCTATTAAAATAGATCTATCCTTTATGAATACCACTAAGTTAAATTGAGTAATTCCTACCAGTCATACCAATGTCTGAGCAAATATATTGGATTTTAATTTTCTTCATCTTCAGCACAGGTATGAACCCTGAAATCAGAGAAGAGTCCATCACTGCTCTCTCTGCCTTATGGAAGGTAAAGGGCAGGTGGGAATGTGAGGGAGAACATGCATATGAAAATTTTAGTAAATTGTGATGATGTCATTGTCACACAAGCCCAGGTAGAATTCTACTAGATGTTTGAAAAGAAGCTTAACTAAGGCAACCTCATAAGAAAGCCTTCTTTTCCTGGCAGCCCTGCCTGTTCTAAAACCCTAAGCTACCTTTAGGTGCCAAGGTGCCAAAAAGTCAAAATAATTTCTTTTATTTTATCTTATTTTTTTTTGCTTGAGACAGGGCCTTGTTTTGTAACCCAGGCTGGCCTGGAACTCAAGACATGACCCAGGTTGGATTCCAGCTGGAAATTCTACTGTCTCAGCTTCTCAACTTTTGTGATTGATAAGTATACCATGATGTGCATAGTTAAAAAAAAAACATAATAATCACAAGATTTTTCACTAGAAAAGATAGCAAATATTTTTTTTAAAATTTTTATTGATTTATTTGCAAACACAGAGAAACAGACAGAAAGAGAGAGAGAAAGAAAATGGGCACATCAGGGCTTGCAGTCACTGCAAAGGAAGTCCAAATGCATGGAGTGGGTACTTTACGTGGGTACTAGGCAATCAAACTCAGGTCATTAAGCTTTGCAGGCAAGCACCTTACCCACTGATCCATCTCTCCAGCCTGCAAAAGCTGCAAATACTAATCCACTCTAAAGATTTATCTTCTGACACTGATATTTTTATCGAGTACAATATTTCCTTCCCAGAATTTCTGAAAGCAGTGCTCTAATAATTAGAATTCATATATGTTATGCAACAATTTAACATAAAACTTAAATAAAACAATGAAGAGCAAATTCCTCGTTTATTTCCTCCAACAAACCCCAAATTTAAGCTCTTTATCAGAGACTGGTGATGCCCGTTTCTCTCAGTCTACTGAAAGGATCCTTGAACAGAAGCACTTCTCACCACGAATAAACTGTGAAATGTAGGTGAAAATTAAATTGAGTTGCAGCTGCCAGCCTTGAGTCTGCTCTTGATGGTTGGTCTTGTCTCACTTAAACAAGCACAGCTGCTGGAGACACTGGAGATAAACAAATGCATTCAAAAAGTAATATCCCCAGCAAAAGAGGAAAAACAGTTCCATAATACAAATTACTTGAAGGCCACTGAAAATCGAGTGAAGAGAAGAAAAAGGAAGAATATTAATTTGCAGGAGAATTAGAAATAAAATGTAAGTGCCACAGGGGTGATCCACGCTCTTAATCCCAGTGTTTAAGAGGCTGAAGCAGAAGGATCTTCTGAGGCCAGCATGGATAACATAATGGCACCAGGGCATGATGATGGGGCATAGAGGGCGAATGAGGAATTTCCAGTGGAGGTAAGAGTAGGGGAAACTTAAACAACTATCCCTCAAAGTGAAATTTTAAGATATTTAACTAGTTCTTATCATTTTCCAAGAAGGTCAACAAAATGTTGAAAGTAAGATCGCAATGCATAGTTATATGTTTGTCGGACTTTATCACGTGATTTTCTTACTTATGTTCATGCCACAAGGTGATGACCCAGTCGAGAGAGCTTGCTTAAAAGAAATCTTAATTCTCCATTTTATCTCAAAATTTCTGGAATAGAAGGGCTTCTATTATGTAGGAATGATGGCATTATGTAAAATATATCTTCTCTTTACTTTCTTACTGGACCTGGTTCAACTAATGTAATGACGTTCCTATAATTTATTTGATTTTTACAAAGCAATCGTTTTCCAAATATGCCATGCTACAATGAAGTTTGTAATTCTCCAAGAATTTTTTTCTATTTATAATACAAGTGAAGATGAAAATACTATATCCCAAGACACAACTGAGGTACTCTTTGATATCCATTGAACGAATCATATATCGGCCATGCATTGGATCAAGGTCATTAGAGAAAACATACATGAGCAAAAGTCAGGGAAGCCTTGCCTGCCGCTGAAGCTAGATTTCTTATTCCTTACCACCATTTCAATGAGCATTCTATTCAGCACCTAAAAGATACTGACAGAGAAGTAAAATTGGAGACTCCCAAGGGTACGTACTAATAGTGTTAGGGATATAGACTGATAATCTAGGGTTAGGGACTAAGGGGACTTAAAACAGAGATCCTCAGCTGGAGAAATGGCTCAGCGGTTAAGGCACTTGGCTCCAGTGTCTAAGGCCCCCAGTTAAATTCCCCAGGACCCACATAAACCAGACCCCACAAAGTGGTGGCCCTGGTTTCTCTCTCTCCTCTCTCTCTCTCTCTCTCTCTCTCTCTCTCTCTCTCTCTCTCTCTCTCTCTCTCCCTCCCTCCCTCCCTTCCTCCCTCCCTCCCCTTGAAAATGAATAAATAAAATAATAAACAGAGATCCTAGAATACTTAATTAACATTATTATGTTTGTGCACTTTCCTAAAGTTTCCAAGCATTTCCTTGATGTCACATAGACAGTCGTACTATGTTAAAATGATATAAGGCTGTAACTATCAGTGAACATAGTATAAGCAGGCAACCAAGGCAGTAGGATGAGGATGGCAAAGGAAAACTCAACCAGTGTACTGATGAGTTTAAAGGTAACAAAACTTTTGTAGAACACTGAAAACAGCACGCCTTTTCAACATGCAGGGGATGTAACTCGGAAAAAAACATTTGCAGAAGCAGAGAGTAAGGATGAGTTCCAGGCCAGCATGGCTACATAGGGAGACTGTATTTCAAAAATGACAAACACAACAAAAAAGTTAAAACTCGTTGCTAAATATTATATGTAGATACTATACATGAATTATATTTTCCTGAATTAGTGAAAAATGATAACATTTTGTCTTTAGTTATAGAGTATGTGAGAGAGGCATGATCTTTGATTACTTAAAGCTTTGATGCAAGCCTAAACAATAAATAAATAAAATCACCCAAATATTTAGCTATTCCACAGTTAATTCCTGGTTAATTCACTCAGACATCCAGGATCATGAGTCCCATCACTTTTCACTAATCAGAAGCCTGGTGCATAAACATTATTTCCCACAGCAAGGATGAAATGAATTGAAGAATGTACCCCAAAAATGAACTTGATTGTTCCAAAAATATGCAGATCTGAAAAACCAATTCTTCATATGGATTATGAGGATGTCCAAATATCAAGTAGGTTTTGTACTGTAAAAAACAAATGCTAATAGTAACGTAAAGACTCTAACCAATCGTCAGACTGCTTGGATGGAAGAGCAAGCCCAGGTGGGTGACTGCAGTGATGACACCTTTTCTAAAAACAGCCAATGTAGGACAGACAGATGCCCACATTGACTTTACAGGGCTATATTTCAGTTTAAAGACTAGGAAGAAACAGGTTTAAAACTACAAGACTAGCAATGTTTAAGTGCCAATTATATGCTCAGATAAATTGTTTTCAAGCTCTTAAAAATTATCTATACAACACATTTGGGCCAGGAGAACTGGGCTGAATACTAGGCTATCCATGGTCCGCTGCCACAAGGACTGATCCAGATGGCCCATGGAAGAGGATATCCAGCTGACTGGGGATGGGGAGGGGGGCATGGGGGAATTGGGGATAACAATGGCCCACTAAATAATGTAACTCATTATGGACAATAAAAAATTAAAAAATAAAATAAATAAAATTTAATTTAATAAAAAATAAATAAAAATTATCTATACAAAATAGTGGGGGGCTTACTCTAACAGAACTGCTTAGATATGATTTGCAAACAGAGTAGCTGATTCTGTTGGGTAAAGAAAGTAAAAATTATCCAATAATTCCTATAGATTGTCTACTCCAACTGTGCTGGTTTGAATGAGATGATTTTACTCCGACCCTATCCCCCCAAAAAAATTATGTCTTCTGAAAGGTTGATCCTCAGCTCCTGCTAATTTGGGAGGTGGAGTGTTACTGGAGGCGGTGTGTTTTTGGGGACAGGCTTAGGAATGTTATAGCCCACTCCCTCTTCCTAGAGCTTGCCTCACTTTCCTGCTGCTGTTGTGCACCTACTGTGGCAGAGGTGTTATCCAGCCTCTGCTCATCCAAGCTTTCCCCTGCTTTCATGAAGCTTTCCCTCCAGACTGCAAGGCAAAATAAAAATAAAAACCTTCCCTCCCATCAGCTGCTTTTGGTCAGGTACTTTGTCACAGCAATGAGAAGGTAACTATAACATCCACTAACCACTAAACTTAAATTAAAACATTGTTATAAAAACAAAATATGGTCATAATCTGTATTACATTTGTGTTTCTATGAGACTATGATGATAATGAACTTTTTAAGAAAGTTCAAGGCTGGAGAGAAGGCTCAGCAGTTACAGGTACCTGATATCAAAGACTGACAGCCTGGGTTCAAATTCCCAGCACCACTTAAAGCACAATATCTAAAGTTCATCTGCAATAACAGCCAAGTCTAGTATGTGTTCTCTCTCTCTCTCTCTCTCTCTCTCTCTCTCTCTCTCTCTCTCTCTCTCTCTCTCTTTCTCTCTCTCTCTCTTTTGGTCTCTTTATCAAATAAATAATTAAAAATATTTTAAAAGAAAGTTAAAACATATTGATGCAATATTTAAAGAATTAAACATGAAGTAAGACAACACATTCTTAGACTTGAAAAGCACATACTGGGCTTCTATAATTTATCAAAAAGATTAGGAAAATTAACCTGCAATGCAAATGGGTATAAAATTTAATATCAATTATGCAGTGTATAAAGAAATGTATTATAACTGTGCTGTTCATATATTTATGTAATATGTTTATAAAAATCCTAGAAATATTAATAATGTTAAAGTTTAATATTTAATAACTACTAAATGACTTCAAAGCATATCAATTAAGCTAGCAAAAAAAGTATTTACTATGACTGTATTCTGAACATATACAAATACAAATATTTAGTGATTCTAAGAAAAATTGTGTGACTTTCCCAAGATTTATACTCTTTAAATTATAATCTAGCTTAATATGGATTAGATACCTAGCTATAATCTACATTAATATTTGATCAAGTATAACTTGAAAAAGAAGTTTTAATGGCTTATGTTGTTAACTTGACAGGGCCTAAACTCACCAGTGAGGGATTATGTAGATTAGGTTAGCCTCTGGGAAGACCTATGAGAGGCTGTCTGGATTGGGTTAATGGAGGTACAAAGAGCTCAGTTATGGTGGCCAGCAGTACTCCATGGGCTAGAATCCTGCACTGTATAAAAAGGAGTGTGGTGACTGGGCACTCATCACTCTTCTCTACTTCCTCACTGCTGAACTGGATGTGACCAACCCTTGCCAACATACCTTCCTTGTCATTGTGGCTGTAACCTCACAATTAGAATGTGACCTAATTGTTAACTGAAATAAAACCACCCACTCTTTTTGCTGATTTTGGTGAGGAATTTTGACCCAGCAACAAGTGAAATGATAGAGACAGTAAAACATGAAATGCTCGAGAATGAGACTAATGAGGTTCTCCTCTTACTAATCGCCTTCTAGTAGCTCTACTCCATTGGGGAAATTAAATAACTACTCTCAGCAGTGCTCTTATCTGTTTCAAAATTTTGTATTTATTAATTTGCAAGCAGAGAGAGAGATAGAGAGAAGAGACAGACAGAGAATGGGCACACCAGAGCCTCCAGCCACTGCAAGGAACTCCAGATTCATGCACCACTTTGTGCATCTGGATTTAAGTGGGTACTGGGGAATTGAACCCAGGATGTTAGGCTTTGCAGGCAAGCACCTTAACCACTAAGCAATCTGTCCAGCCATATATATAAAGTTTAAAGACTAGAAAGAAACATTGTTACTGGTTACTAGTGTACTATATAGTTACTAGTATAAACTATAATACTAACTATAAATTATATCTATATGATTAATAATAGGGTTAAAATTCAATAATGTGCAAACAAAATTTTTGTAAGGACTTTAATTGTGCATGTAATGAGTATCTACTACATATGAAAAAGTGACTGAGAATTTTACTCAGAATAGAAGCAAGATTCTCCTCAATGATAATCCCCAGAAAAAGTAATTTTCAGTCATTAGAAGTTACATTCAGTACAGGTATAATAATTATTGATGAGGTTAAGAACACAAGGTTAACAGCTAATCACAAATATTTTAAAATGTTGTTTACTTACTTTACAGAAAAAAAGCCACATTTGGGGGAGGGCAGGCAGAGAACCTGAGTTTTCCTAGCTTGTCCCCTTATTTGGTAAATTTTAGACATGGGATGATTTTATCAAAAAATGCCAAGAGAAAATCAATCAAATCCAATTTCAGCAGACTACTAAATTCTACAGTATTGCAAGGGATAAACAATGCATATTACATAATTTACAACACTGTCAAGATGTGATAAATGTACAGAACAACAATATTCTGATATAAGTAACACGATTCTGTATGAAAGAGCTTAATAGAATATTTGGCAGACATTAAAATGGAGGTTAATATGCTAGAAAGCCTATTCCAAATAATTTTTTTTAAATCAGAGACTAGAGAAAACAGTCATTTAGGGGACTGAGGTTGAATTCTTTCTTACCAAATAATTATCAATTATGTGTTTATCTTAAAGAATATTCTGGACACTTAGCCATCAAGGCATGCTCTGGCCAACTTCAGTGAAAAACAAAGATTCAATAATACCTGATTTCAAGCTCTCTGGGTCTTCCAGTTTTCACCAACAACTGTATCACAAAACATACATCTGAGGTCTGAAGACATCCACTTCAAAATCTGACAGCATATGGCAGTTTCAGTATTGTAGATGCCTTTTCAGCATGTTATGGCCAAGAGACCATGCCTTTGCACCAGCCAGAAGATCGATTGATCCTGGTAGAATCTTATTTTAAGACTCTTTAAGACACTGATTTATGCATAATTGATCTGATCAGCTAGGCAGTCAATGTGATTTATTAGCTAAGATGGCCAAAACCCCTTTTTCTCTTTTTTCATGCAGTAGTAATTCACCTCATTAGAGGTAGAATCATTACAGGAAGCTACTGAGAAATAAGAACTTGAACCTGCTGGTCTGATTCCCTATTTTCCCCAATGCATGTGTGTCACAAATGGTAACAATTAGATATCAAGATCAGAGCTGCTGCAATGCAAGCAGAAGCTGGTACCACTACCAGGTGGCTGTGGATGGGTGGAGTAAGTTAAAGGGGATTCTGATATTCCTCCCCCAGAAACATTTCAGACAGCCAACTTGTTCATTTAGTGCCATGAGAAACTCATTTGTTTAGTTTCTAGAACATATTTTTTGTTATTTTTAACTACAGCAACACAAATGACATGAAGAAAATTAGCAAATACCCCTCATTCTATGACTAAAGATATGACCACCATATATAAGAATGATTGTGCTGGGCAAACGTATCATGGGGTGGTACATGATTTTTTCATATGTGTGCTAAGTAAATTGTGCATCGCTTTGTTGTAAAAATCTAGATTGATTCAGGTTTCTGATTTCTAAACAAAATTATCATCAATGCCCACTGCTTTGGAATTGCTCAGACAAATGACTTGTTAGAGATACAGAGTGAATGCACAATTTTCAAGCTGGCTATTTCAATACCCTTAAAATAAAACAGAGGACAAGATAGTTTGTGCTTTTATAACTCTCTCAGGAAATAAAGTGCCACCTTCCCTTCTTACCAAATCAGCAATGTCAAAATGCCTATAAGTTTATCTGTAGTACTCGTTCCAAAAGAAATGGTGTGTGTGTGTGTGTGTGTGTGTGTGTGTGTGTGTGTGTGTGTGTGTCTGTGAACACAGGAAGGAAACTGTGCTGAAAAGTGTGCATGTGTTAGTATGCTTGCATTCACACACTCAAATCCCAAAATCTCAAAGGATCCATAGTGCAGGTTTCGAAACATTAGAACCAAAAAAGAAAATGGATATAACTGATGACCTATAGCTCTTATTCTCATGAGGTATTTGCTGTTGACTATCTAAACTTTCTCCACAATCTCCTTAAGACATTAATTAAAAGCAAAAAATAAAAACTCTGATTTAGAATGTTTTGGTTGAAACTTTAGCTGAATTGTAATTTTATTATTTTCAATTTACTAAGAGAATTAAAGCTCTATTTTGATAATAAATTCTATAATTCATATAATAATTTACATTGAATTGGCCATGTTTTAAATCAGTAAATGATATATTTTTAACTGAGCCATCTCTCCAGCCCTAACAATTTGATTTATCTTAGTTTCATTCTTGAAGAAAAAATTTGATCTATGATACTAAGGATTTGAAAAATAGTTTCTTTTCCTTCAGCTCATATTTTCTTAGCATTAGTTCTATAAATAGAATAAAACAGCCCAGGAAGAATACAAAGTTGGTAAATAGTGGATTTCTGGTTACTGAAATCATTTCATGCTCTGGACTCAGCAAATCACAGCAGAGCCCATGCCATATCATGTCTTCCTGCTTTAAGAGAATTCTCACATCCTCCCCTCCCAGGAACTCTTTAGAACTCCATATTGAGGATTATGCCAACACCTGACATTGTGGTCTATGGAATGCTACTATTTTAGGAATACAGATTCATTTAAACCTGAGGCTAGTTGGGATGATGATTTCAGTTGGAGAACTAGAAAGTACTTAATATTATTGTGGTGGTTTGATTCAGGTGTACCTGACAGACTTAATGCATTCTGAATGCTTGATCCCCAGCTGATGGCAGGTTTGGAATGGAGGTGTATTGTTGGAGGAAAGCCTATGGGGGTTACAGCCAGCTCTCCCCTTATCAGTTTGGGGCAAATCTTCCTGCCTCTATTTGCACTGCTCTGGCAGAAGTGATGTCCACCCTCTGCTCATGCTGTTGTTTTCCCTGCCATCATGGAGCCTCCCCTCTAGTCTGTAAGCCGAAAATAAACCCATTCCTCCACAAGCTGCTTTTGTTTGGGTTCTTGTTCTGTGCAGCAACAAGAAAGCTGACTATAACTATGATCTAGTCTAATTTACTTCTTAAATGGAATATAGGAATTTTCAGTGGGCTGATGTGAGTTTAGACTGTGAGCACAATCTCCACATAAACTATGAACTCTAAGAAGTATGTTTCACTAGACATTCCTGGAAGCTGTCTGGCCAATGAGAGTGTTCAGAAATGGTTCTCTAATCACTATTGAAATCACTGATACTACTGTCTTTCCATACAATGACAGACAAAAACTGAAATGGATTAAACATTGCAATCCATCATTCTGCAGATGGGAAGCAGGAACCAGCCGAGTTCAGAGGCGGTGACTACCCGCTGCTTAACAAAGGCTGGAGTCCTGACAGTTCAGTCCCTTCCTAGCTCTTCACTACCATCCCTCCATCGAAGATGAATGAGTGTAATCAATGAGGGACAAAGCCTGCTGAGGACGTCAAATTCAAACGTGTTACATTGTAAGCCCTGCTTTTCCCCTTAATAATTACAGAACTGTTGCTTGTGGGCTGTTTTTCCCAACCACAAGATTAAATAAGTGAATGAATTAGTGAATGCATGAATTAACAAGCAAAAGAATTAAGACTGCATTCAAGAAAATGTAGCCATACAAAATACTTCACAGTTAGGCCCTTAAGTTTGGAGAACTTTACAATGAGGCTGTCACACTATTTCAGAAGTTAGGTAAAAGTCCACCAATTACTGGTAACTTTGCATCCCTTGGAGTCACTCACTACCAATGTGCTATTTGAGTGATCAAGACACTATTACTTTTAAATAAGCATCAAATAGAAACAAAATACAGTCTGCTCCAGTTCAATCCATTTTCTATAGTTGTTTCTAATAAGGACACATGAACTTCAAAATAGCCAAAGGGAGAAAAAAAGCCCTGACTGCTAAGAGCACATTAACAAAGTGTAGAAAGGAAAGACACTTTTCTTTGGATTTCAGCCTTGTCATTTCCAATTTTCTGCTCCTTGGACATGCTTGTATTCAAATTCTGGAACATCTATTCAGCATATCAATCCTAATTAGACAATCTGGGTCTGGAAAGGATGAGAGCTGGGTCATTTGCATAATTTAATCATAAATACTCAGTGATACATATTTCCAAATGCATTTGTACAATTATCTTTTCATCCTTGGGGCAATGGTATTAATATGATTAGGCAATATTTCTGGAAAAAAACAGACAAGTATGCACTCTTTTTAACTGCAGCTTAGGGCGATATGAAAAATTAATTAATTTCTGAAGAAAATCAATTTCTCTACGTGACCACATTAGACATTGCTAAACCAGGATTCAGAATCCGCTCTCAATCACCACATTTTATCAGGCCCTTCTAAATTCTGATTAGTATGTGAACAGTTCAATAGAAAAACTGTAATGTATCAAAGAGCATCTTAAATTTTGAAGAGATCTTTCTGCTTACTCTCTTTTTGGGTAGCACTCTGCTTTACTTTAATGCATTGTTATTTAACCAATCAATGAGCAGCCTGTGTTTTGGGTGTGAACTCATCTTGAGTGATCTTTTATTAATGTACATCAACCAATTCCAAGGACAACGGAATAGGTTACTTTTGAAATGCTTTCCTGAGAAATAGATTTATATTCTTCTAAAATAATCTCAATTCACAAGAGACTGTTCTTCATGGGAAAAAAAAACAACAGAAAAGCTAAGTTATCTTAAAAGTACCACGTCATAGGAAAGTGCTATCACCTACTCTATCCAGAAAGAAGAACCCAGGTGGCTAATCTGATTCTTAAAGAGATTCTGTTTTGTGTGTTAATTAGTACAAAAGAAAGAAATGGCATTTAAGAGTTTAAATACACTATTCTTTTCTTTACACTCAAATGAAAAAGTAGAAATGACTGCATGCAAATATTCAATATTCATTTAATTTGCATAAAGGTGCTTGAACAAATTTTTGATTCTAACAAGCTCATTTTTCATGCGTTTTGTCTTTCTTCCTAATCTAGCATCTGTCGTTCCTTTTTGAAGTTATTATCAGCCCAATTCCCTCTTGGACATGGTTGCTGGGTGACCGGTATCTTAGCACCCACTTTGACAGGAACAGATGTGAATCTGATCAAGAGATTTCCCAAGGGTACCTGAAATCACAAACAACTTTTGTGAAAAACAAACAGTATCCCTGTCATTGACCCTTATTTAACCAACTTCCCAAAATAAAGAGCAAAAAAAGTTTACTACAGATCAAATATACCATTTTAATTTCCTACACTTGACATCAAATGATTAAATAAAAATAAGCTATCCTTTTAAAACTGATGAATATGGAGATTCCAACCTAAATATCTGTAGCCTAACAACTCCATTTGTTCAGATCTGGCCAACTGTGTATTGTAAATTTCATGGTAAAGAGTTTCTAGTTCAGATATGAAATGTCTAGAGTTTCTGTCACAAAGAGAAAAAATGATTATTTTAAGGATAATGAAGATGCAAAGGATATTCGGGAAGATGGAACTAAGTTTGGTATCTGAGACTACTTCTTTTGCATATAATTCTGTTCAATATAAGCACTACTCTACTTTTAGAGGAAAGTTCCCTCTCTGAAGCATTTTTGCAGCAAGACTTTTTTTTTTTTTTTTTTTTTTTTTTTTTGTGTGTGTGTGTGTGTGTGTGTGTGTGTGTTTTCCAGTTCACATAGTGTGGGTACCATCAATCATTATTGGGAATAGAGCTGCAGTGTGTCACTGGAAAACAAAAAGGGTCATAGAAACTTCATATCATCACCATCACAAAAGTCAGAGGAGCTTGACTTTCCTGAAATAGATGCCGCCTGAGCCCAGGATGCTTAGGATCTACTTTCCCGCCTTTATCATAATCCGAGAAAGTGCAAAGCAAGGCTCTTATTAAGTGAAAACAGCCAAAGCAAACTTTCAAACTAAAAATAAATAACAAGATATTGTTATTTCTTAAATGTTGCCTTTAAATGATGTTAGCAAGTACCCCAAATGGTTGATTTAATGTTTAACTTCATTCAAAGTGTGTGTCAAGACAGGCCTGAAAAATTATTAAATTATTATTACAGTAAGTGCTTGGTACATAACAATCCAATAATTAATTAATAATAAATAGCTCAATGTTTACAATTCCAAATATTTTCTCTCTGATGAGCAAGACTTAAAATAGTGAAGAAAGGGTCATTTTTTTGCATTAGAAATTTAAGTATTTCCTATATACTCCAAAAATTGATTCACTATAGCCATTTTTATTAGGATGCTTTTGTTTGATACTACAGGGAAGTAATCAATAATTGATTATCCAGTTGGTTCTACAGATATTAAGTGAAAAAGTGGATAATATTTTGGTTTTTCTGGGTTTTTGTTTTAGGTTTGGTTTGGTTTGTACTTTTAATATGCAAAGGAACATGCTTAATTCAATTCCAAAACTCAATGATGGAATTATTTAAGCATCCATAATAAAATAGGATATTTGAAAGCTGTTTTATCATTTATAAGTAATTTGGCATATCTATTTGAAAACAATCTAACTCTATGGAAAGACAAGCATTCTGTAATCTCATAGTAGTCACTTAATAATGTTAGTTTCATAGGCAAAGATATTGGGACACATGTCAGTCTCATACTAGGATATATAATGCAACCATTTCTTATTCCAGAATTTTAAGCAAAATATTGTGAACTAAAATATTTTTTATTAGTTTAGAAAAATTTTTAACTTCAACTTTTCAACTTAAGTCCAATCCTCATAACTCATATGAATCCAACAAAAAACAAAATAACTCCCCTGCATTCCATTGAGCATTGACTATTCTCCTTTGTTTCCAGTGGTGGCAAAAGAAGAATATGGAAACCCCTGGAGTATTCCAACTTCAAAATTAATAAGAGTTAGAATCATTTTAAACATGAATAAAATAAAATAATATATGGTCACATAAAAATTTTGATCCTGAAATGTTACAACAAAAGGAAACTCCTTTTAAAAGTTTCTTTTCCTACTTAGCCTAACTCATTAGTGAAGACAAATTAACTAAAAAGTAAAAATTAGTGTTTTTCAATTCTAATTAAATAATTTAGCTTTAAACTCCTTAAACTGAGATGTAGATATAGAAACTAAACTTAGTTAAAAGTCAACATTATAATATCACGAGAAAACAATGACCTTCAACAATTTTGCTGGTACTTTGACTTAACATTAAAATATCATTGATAAAAATATTGATTTAATTTCCTAAGAATATGAGGTTATTAAATATGATGGACTAACAGGTGTTATAAAAAGAAAAAAATCAAATTTGACCCAGAAGGCTCCAATATTAAGGTTTGAATTGGGATTAGTTCACACTTTTCCCATGGGGTAACTTGTATAAATGTAATTCTATGGTTTCATAAAAGCAGGTCAAGTTTCTATCCCTTGGGGTCTTTTGGCAATTTGAAGCATGAAACACTGTTCCTGGCTACAAGTTCAAATCTGCATGTATTGTCAAAGGTGTGAAGAAAAAAATCAGTGAGCAAAAAGCATATATTTAGCTCTTAGATCATTCTCACTTGTCAGAGAACATTTAGAGGGTTAATAATAAAGTTAATCTAATATCTTACATATTTCAAAATACTTTGAAACTATTTTTAATTATCTATATTTTCCTTCTTAACCTATGAATTATATCTGCTGATGCAAAAAAAGTGATTTTGAATAGGCTGATTGTGATTCTAATAACCAAATATATGGATGAATTTCCTATAAAATAATTAATTGTATATAAACTTTAAAAAATTATGTACAAAGTTTGGGTTGATTGCTTTTTAATTGAAGAAGCTTTTGATGAAGCTGAACTTTTAAATATATGGTATTTTATATTCTTCTTTCTGCCAGTCAAAAAAACTCTATGCATGACTGCACTTTTGCCAGTGACGTAATGACGTGACAAATGGCATGGGTTGATTGAGAAAGTAATTGATTCCAATTTAACTGGACCTTTACCAGGTGTTTTCAAAGACAATTACAGTCTGCTGTGAGAAGTGCTAAAGCACATCTCCTTATGTAGACCTGAAGATTAACCCTTTGACCTCCTTCCTAGCTTATCTCATTGATGGCAAAGCTTTTAGAAGAATTCACTATTTTTAGGTTATGAAATTGTTTTCCTATCATTTCTCAATTGATTCTGAAAGAAATGCTTGTGCTGGAGTCCAAGAAGCAATGAGATAAACCAATAAAAAATGGAGCAGAAACATCAAGCCATGTAGTGGTATTCAATAATAACCATATGCTGTTACCTAATAGCTTAATATCTATTGCTTGCAAATAAAACAATACCCACATATGTATAGCAAGCAGATATTTAGCAGTACACTTTAGTTATTGTGAAAATTAAAATCTGGGATAATTTAATGAATTTTAGTCATTATTCTAATAACAAGATAGCAGTGTAATATATTTTAAAACATTTAAGCAAAAATTATTTTGCTCTACAATTAAATTTTATTTTAATTTAAAATAATATAAAGTATAATTTGTTTTGTGAATATATGTTATATCACTATGAATCATAAAAAAGAAAACTATAGCCAATTTTATTGGTAGGTTATTTGTCCTATGACCCTACCTCCTCCATTTGTGTGTGTATAATGTACACACATATGTGCAAAGATTTTTCTCCAAAATGTATTATGACTGTGTAAGTCATTAATATGTAGATTCTATGGAAATAAAATTAATATAGCTACCAATTTGTATGTGACAGAGAGAGCCAAGGTATTGTTCACGCTTGTTGCATAAATGTAAACATTAATCCTAACATAACAGGTGTAACACAGGTGTAATACAGAAATTAAAAGTACTTTAACTTATTCCTTTAAAATTCAAAGTTACTATGAAAGTTGCATGTGTCTAACTCAAGGTACATCACTTCTGAAAGTTACATTAAGGTTATAGATTCTGATATTTCCAAGTATTAAATAGGAATGCTATTGAATGTACAAGTAGATATTAGCAAGGTGGTGAGGAGTTCAATGGTTTTACCTTCAAGTTATTTACTTCATTTGCGTATGCATAAATTATCTTTACAATAGCATGCCAGGAATAAAACAGCTCCTTTATTTCTGATATTAATAAAATTTCAGGAAAGTGTTTAGGATTTTAACTAAATATTTAATATATCATATAAATGAAAGAAATGTTTTTGATTAAAATGTACTACAGGTGTAGCAGTGTCTTTATTTAAGATAGGTCCATTACTCCTTAAACTGAATTAATAGGTAATTACCATAAAAGTTTCTATATGCTCCTATTACATAGTTCCCTTTGAACTAGTACACTTCCCTGAGATATACCATGATTGTCCTTGAAAAACAGTAAGGCATATTTCCTGTTGTGATGGGAAAGAGAATGTAATTGTTTAGAAGCATTTGATACTATATAAAGTCTAAGAATTTAACACTGTGCCTTCTTAACACTTTATGTATACTTAATTTATTTATGCTATGAAAAGCATTCCTCCACTCTGTAATGTAACTCATCAAAACTAACCAATTTATTCAGCTACCTATTTCAGTGTTTGCTTTATGGATATCATATTTTAATATTACATCCATTTTCTTTTAACATATAGACTATTTCTAAGGTTCTCTACCAGATTCTTAAAGTTCTATTATAGTAACCATGTTGTTTAACAGATTTCCAGAACTTATTCCTCTTAATTAGCAGACAGATTGTATCCTTTAACCAACATCTCTCCCAACACTGCAAATCACCATTGTAATCTCTACTTCTATGAGTTCAATTTTTGAAGGTTCCACATGAAAATTAGATCACATATTATCTGTCTTTCTGTGTCTAGCACATTTCAATTTACCATCTTGCTAGAAATATCGAATATATTCCAGATATCATGGTATTCAACATAGAAAATGATGCTGTTTTAGATTCTCCAGTTAGGTAGGGGCTGAGGATATAGCTCAGTGGTTAAAAGCACTTGCTTGCAATTGCAAAACCTGCCCACCTGTGTTCAATTCCCCATTTCTCACAAAAATCTGGACAGGCATTTGTTTGCAGAAGCAAGAGACTCTGGCAAGGAAACAAACACACATGCAAATAAATAAGAAATAAATATTCCTCAATGAGATGCTCTCTCTCAATCTCTCTCTCTCTCTCTCACACACACACACACACAGAGACACAAAATCATTACTAAAAAATTAAAAAAATCAGGCAAATGTGCTGTGCCACCTAGATTAGAATGTATCCTTTGATACTACCTACTCTCATTGTATTAATATTCTAAACATGCTAAAACCAATTAAACAAGGATGTAATTAAATAATGATATAAGTTGTTTTTGACAACTTCCAATCCAATCACACATATGTAAATGTACAGAAGAATCTCAGCTTGAAATCTGAATCAAATACAGTCCTTTGGGATCAGAGAGCAACAGGGCTATGTATTAAAAAAAAAAAAAAGTTCAGCCACTCACAAATCCAGTAACCATATTAGAGAAATTAAAAAAAAAAAAACATTTTTATTTGGGAGAACTAGAGTACTGGTCTCTTCATAGTATCATAATATACCCAAAACTTAAAATACACCTGGTTTGAAGTCCTAGACTTTGGAGGAAGTGATTACTTGGTTCATTTTCTTTAAATGCCTGTACATATATTTTTAATTGGACATTGGCACATTTATACATAAAGTTAGTCATTAACTGCCCACAACTTGCAGCAATGTACATACTCCTAACAGATTCTTATAAATCTTTATAAAATAGATAACCATGTAAAAAAAAACATGATCCCCCAGTTAATCTAATTATAGCTTACTATAACTAAATATTAGTTTCCTATCATTGGTATTCTCATTTTCCAAAGCAGTAATTTGATAACAAACTATCATATCTAATGATGTCATTTTTGTATGGAACACAGCCTAAGAGGTAAATATCAGCAAATAATAGTTATTTTTAAAGACGGCAATCTTTAAAAATAGCATAAAAGGACTTTTCACTAGAAATAGTTTTGGAAAACAGAAAAGGAAAGAAAAGAAATTAGAGCCTAATGTGAATTTGGACAGAACCTCAGCTATTCCTGATGCATACATGTGAGCAGAACGGAGCCTAGGATATTCCCCTTCCCCAACCTCCATTATAGGGATTTTAATTCAAGTTCAGTTTTAAAGAATTAATCGATGAACCTAACAAGTGCCATGGAACAAGAGCTACTCAATGCAGTCTCAGAGACTGAATATAGCAAAGTAGTTTTTGATACAATAGTTAAGTTTTAGCTTTGATGTTAAGTATGTATTCTAATATACATGCATCTCAAACTGACCAATCAGAATTCACTATCTTAGCCTATGAAACTAGCACATATGTTGTCCAACACTAAGCTCATTCCATTTCTTATAACAATTCAAATGAAAAACTATGAAACCTTGACTTAAATACACTAAATGCCAAAAGAGTTTGTACAAGCTTTAACATTTCCTATCATTTTAAAAGCATTTAATTTGATGTGCCATTTCTGTGTTAACAATATGAAAAAATAGTTTTGAAAGATGAAATTCTGAGAAAGTTAAAATTCATCAAAAGGCCAAAAAAATCACTTAAAGCCAAAATATTTAATGAAGTGTGGAAGACTCACCTAAACCTACTTAGGAGGCACATTCCAAACTAATATTGTCAGGCAAGAATTCATAGGGAGACAATTTACAACCTGTGAGAGTTTCTTCTCTATTCTATTTTCTTATGCTCCTAACACAATGCTATTTAAATGACTATTTTATTTGATTGACAAAGGCAATTGTAGGAAACAATTGAATAAAATAGCTTCAGTAGGTAAAATAATACTGATTGATAGTCAAATAACAAATTGTTCTTAAAATAACAACTACTTGGTTGCACATTAAGCTAATTTACAAATGCTACTTACATTCCTGAAACAAAACATCAAATGAGAAACAATAAAGCATATTATGTTTTTTGTGATTTGGTGAATCACACGTAGTAAATCGCCAAAGAAAAGAGTGATTCATGCTCAGATCCTGCCAAGACTTTCATCTATATTGGGTGTCACATCTCAGGGGGCTGGGGGAGGTAAGTGAGGCAAAGAAAGGGTGGCTAATATCTGTCTCACTAATTTACACTCAACTTCGATGAAGTGTCATAGGTTAGGGGAAAAAAACATCAGACATGAGATACTAAAATGATGATTTTTTAAAAATTTTATTTCAATGATAAAAAGTGTGTAAAGAAAGCTGGGGAGAAAGGCTATTTTGTTGTTTATTTTAGATAATATTTGAAGGCTGGCAAAATAAAATGTCACTTGTGAACACCATCTCTTACCACGGATCATCTAATAATAAATAATACAGAGTTCAGAAAGTAAAAGCACCTTCGTAACTATATGTACTTCTCACAATTACTATGATATTACTAGATAAATTTCAAGGAAAAGCACATTTAAAAGCTACTGCTATCCACATAAGTGGAACATGTAGTCTGTAGTATAATTTGGCAAATGTAAATCATAGATTAAATAGTCTCATACTCCACTTATGTACTAGTTATTATACTGTAATTTACTAACATTTTAAAGTAGAAAGAAGTCGTGGAACCTAACTAACTTTCAGATTTTAGCTTCAGTCTCCAAATCATATCATTTTCTCATGCAATGGAACAAACTGAGACACTTGGATTTAAAGGAACTATTCATAGACTGTAATACAATCACTAGTCATGCATAGTCTCTTTATGTGAGCTGATTCTTAAATTCTTCTTTGCCAAATGTCATAATTATCTGTTAGAAGTGAGTGAGTCCGGATCTGTGTTGAAAGTTCTTCTATCATTACATAAGGCCATTGTCACTGAAAAGCAGGCATCAAGGGAAATGCTACATAAATACTGTTTCTGCGTTAAACTCCTGACAAGAAAAATAAAGTCAAGAATTGGGGGAAAATGTCCTTATAGTAAAATAATATTCTGATTTTAATACTGAAACATAAAGGGCTTGACAGATGTTTACATTTCCTATTCAACCGCAGTATCAACTTTAAAAACAAAAGCATACTGTGTGTGAATATATGTATATACATATTGAATGTCAGATTAAATTAACTCTAATTTATTTAAGTTAAAATTTCACAAATCTAGGTCTCTATAGAAGCTAAATTGCAATCTGGTTTGAAAGATTCAGAGATCGAGTCACCTTTTAAAAGACAACAGTCAAAGCTGTAAACATTTTAGATAACATAATGCAAGTCACTTTGTGTTATAAGAATGAGCAGGAAAAAAAAAATCAAACCTTAACCCAAATCTACAAACAAGCAATTGACTGATATAAACAGACTTGTCCATGCAAATAATCACTTTTCTTTTGTTGTTGTTGTTGTTATTTAATGGTTAACAGTTAATTGACTGACCTCTACTGCAACAGCCAAGTTCATGCAACTAATGTTTAGTTTTCAAATTATAATTGGAGAAAGCTAATCAAGTCCATACTTTGCGTTTTGATAACTTTTAATGTATTACTTTATTATTTTCATTCATGGTTTAAAATCTATACTTTGTAGCATTAAGATTTAGCAGGAGATGGTCTCTTTTTTTCACTCTATGAGGTAATGACAGATGGCTTCAACATTTACTGTAATTTTTATAGACAGCCTACGAATACAATAGCCCCAAGCAAATGAAATCGACTCTAAGGTTTGTTGGTAAGTTATTGAGTCACTGAGAGCAAGTTCATGAACATCTCTTTTCCTTAACCTCAACATTGTCCCTCGGATTCACTGTTATTTAAATATCACTAAAAGTCATCACTATAGGTTCTTTAAACAGATAGCTGAGCATGCTAAGGTATAATATTTCAACCACTCAGTATATACTCAAATCAGCATGTATAGAGAGACACACGAATACACATATTTTATAAAGTTGCCCTCCCTTCTTGCACAATTTCTAATGCTATGCATAAATTATTCCTTTAGTCTGTTAAGTAACTTAACTAAAAAGGAACCAGGATGAAATAAATCACTATAGGTGGAAAAAACTCTTAATATCAAGGTATCAACTGGATTTGGGTGAAAATGATTTTACTTTTTTAAAATCAAGATACAAAATATGTAAACTACGTCTTTCAAACTCAAGAAAGAAAAGCCTTGCACTTGTGTTTGCATACAATGCAAACTATGTATTTTGGTGAGAGGGAATTCAACTTTGTATTATTTCCTTACCCACTGGCTTCAGAGAACCTGGATAGGCTTCAGCTCAAATTTTCTCAGGCTCATGACTGTAGTATTTCCCTATACTTTAGTTTGAGTAAGCTTTTTAGTTGATATAATATCAACAATCAATAGTCAACAAACTCCCCATAATTAAGACCAACTTGAAATAAGATCTGATAGCAGCAGCATAGTTAGTTACAAAATGTTGAGGTTATGTGAAATATTGAGTGTCGATGAGCTATGTTTGAAAAGACAAACAATGCCACTGGATTTAACTTAATGTGGCCCTGAAAGTTTAAGCTCCAGAGCTTGTGGAAACCTCCAGAGAAAGAGAGAGAGAGAGACAGAGAGACAGAGAGACAGAGAGACAGAGAGAGACAGAGACAGAGACAGACAGAGAGAGAATATTAAACGAATATTGTTTTTTAAAAGTAACTTTACGACTATTCAATTAAACAAGGAAGGATCAGAACAAAGACAAATTCAGAAAACAAAAGGTTAAGTTTACATTGGCTTGAACATTAGTTATCATGGAGTCATTGGAAGAACTTTTCTCTAGCACTTGTGTACGTGGGGTACGCCTAAAATGGCCACTGATTAGCCAGTACAATGTGCACCACAGAGGCATTCCAGGAGGATTCCAAGAAGAGAGGCTATCTCCTCAGTAAGGGGGAAATTAGCATCTCAGGTCATCAGGTAGTCAACTGTATGTATAAGGCTCTTCTCTGGACTAGCTTCCATCTGTACCTTAAATGGTTCTTAACAAATAGACAATGATATTCTACCAATAGATTTTCGGCAAGTGGTTTGTTTTCTGGATGACCAAAGACTGTAATCATCTGAGTAAATGACATTTAGTGATTGAGATGCCCACTCATCCCTACTGCCACCTGTCCATACAGGGGCCCCTGTGGGCATACGAGCACACACACACACACACACAGGCACACACACACACACACACACACACACACACACACACACGCTTAAATAGGCAAAATGAATTTTCAAAACTCAAACACCACCCATTCCCCATGGAGAAAGAAAAAAATACATATAAACATGGATAAGAATTTCTGATTAATGGACATTTGCTGAGATGGATGGAGTTCTAGTCTTTCGTGGTACAACCTTTAGTCGGTCCCCCCCCCCCCCAGGTCTCTTGCTTCAGGGAAACTTCTGCTTTTAGACCCCCATTTCCTACTGCTTTTATCGCTTGCTTTCCGGCTGCGTTTCCTTAGTCCCTAGAAAGGCCCCCCAACTGCGTGTCCTCCCTTGCTATTTAAACTTATTTTAGGGGTACGCAAGTTCCCGCTCAGATCTGCGCCTAGGTCCCACGTGCCTGCTTCGGGTCTCCAACTTTCCCCAGTGCTTTCTCTCTGGAACTTTTCTCTCTCCTTCTGCACCTTCCTGAAGAGAGCGGTGGGGACAAAGCGGAACCGCGAGGCGGGTGGGATGAACACTTCTACCCCGAAACTGACGAGCAGCCCCACTCCCGCCCCCTCCCGGTAGGCCCTCCCCCACGGAGGTCATTAGCATAAAACCGGTGGGGCCCCGAGCGTCCCCAGGCCACTTCAGTCTGTGCGCTTTGCGGGGTTGGGAAAAGCAGGACGCGGAGAATTCAACCCCTGAGCACATCCTGGGCAAAACGTGCACCTGCTCCTTTCAAGAGCTACTAACCTTAAAAAGGAAAGAAAGAAACACAAAGAAAAGAAGGACACTGGGGAGGGGGAGGAATCATACTTTAGATCTAGCTGCGACCTTCCCTCCCACAGCTCCCTTCACTGTCCCAAAGGTTGGGCCACCAGGTCACCTTCTCTAGGAAGAAGACGCGCTGGCGACCTCACATCTGCCCCGGAGCAAACAGACCCCATTTCTTTCCTTTACACACGAATCCACTCACACGCGGACACACGCACCCATGCGCGCACACACAGACACCCTCCCAGGGGAACTTGGGGACTAAACTGGCTTGAACCCCTGGGGTGACCCCTGGCCTCTCGGCCTCGGGTAACCTTCCCCACCTGACTTCGCGGCGCGCCCCTCGGATGCCCACTCCCAGGCTTCCTAGAGACCCCCCCCCCTCTCCTCGCGCGTGTCCGGGTTCCCGGAGCCCTGTGGGGCAGGGTCACGACCTTCAGCCTCCCCAGGGAGGTGTCCAGGGGCTTCCGGTGGAACCCAGGTCGTGGGGAGGGCGCACGTGGGCAGGAGAGCCACGGGAGGGTGCCAGTAGCGGGCTGGGGCTCCCAGCGAGGCGCAGTCCCCCTCCACCTCCACCTCCTCCCCGCTCCCTCCATCCCCAGATGGGGAGCTTCCCTGGGGCCGAGGGAGCCCAGCTCGGCTGCCCGGGAGAGCCAGGGGAGGCCCGGCTGGAAGGGCTAGCCTGGGCTGAGGAGGTGCGCGCCCGTCCGGGGTCCGCGGGACCCGGAGCCCCGGGGACGGCACGGAGCGAGCCGCGCTCACCAGGGCGCGCGGCTCGCGGGCGCGCGGAGCGGGCGGCGCCGGAAAGGGAGCCGGGGAAGGGCGAGTGGGGAAGGGAGCGACCGAGGCGGCAGAGGTTAGCCCTCTGGCTCTCTCTATCTTTGTGTTTTGGTTTGGTTCGGTGTTCGCTTTACCTTGCGTTGGTGCAGTCATTGTAGAGGGTCTCGAAGTCCTTCCTGGAGATGAGTTTGCAGCGGTTGACTCCGGGCTGGATGGCGCCCAGTCCCCTCAGGATGCGAACCTGTTCCACATTGCACACGACCGGCGTGATCTCCAGCCGCTTCAGCTTGGTGTAGACCGTGTGCAAGCCCCCCACCAAGTGCTTCAGGAACAGGTCGAAAGCCTGGGGCAGACAGATCAGCTCGCAGCCGTCCACGGTGAAGGAAGCCACTTTGGCCCCCCTCAGATCCACCATTTTGCACTCATTATTCTGGGGGGTGTTCTCCACTGGGGACGGGGTTGAGTACACTGGTTTTCCGGGGAGGGGGCCGCAGCTGCTGCTGCTGCTGCTGCTGCTGGAACTGCTGGAACTGCTGGAACTGCTGGAACCGCCGCCGCCGCCGCCGCTGCTCGCGGGGATGGGGGTGCTGGACGCGCTGCCCGCGCTGATGCCGCCGCCGCCGCCGCTCCCGGCCGCCAGGCTGGGGTTCCCGCCGCCTCCGCTGCCTCCGCCGCCGCCTCCGCCGCCGCCGCCGGGAGAGGTGACCGTGGCCGCCGCCGTGGCCGAAGCGAGGGGCTCCGTCCGGAACAGAGAAGGTCCCGAGGACGCCGCCACCGCCGCCGCCGCCGCCGTCGCCGGGGGTCCGATGGACGGAGTAGGAGATGAGGTCGCAGAGGACGTGGAGGTGGTGGTACCGGAGGAGCAGGAGGAGGAGGAGGAGGAGGAAGCAGACGTGGAGATCGGGGGTTGAGGGGGGACCAGCTGGGTCGGAGGGATCAAAGCCGCCGGCACTGCCATGGTCACATAGAAGGGGAAAGAGGAGGAGAAAGCAGGGGGGAAAAAAGTTGCCACACACGCGCGCACACACGCGCACACACGCGCGCACACACGCGCACACACACACACAGCCCGGGAGGATGGGGCAGGGGAGCGAGGGAGGGAGAAGGAGAGAGGGGTGGGGGTGGTGGGTCACCCAACCCGGGACTCCCAGGACAAGACCGGGCGGAGAGGGGGAGAGAAAGAGGTGAGGGTGGGATGGAGCGAGCGAGCAAGCGAGCGAGCGAGCGAGCGCAGGAGGCGCTGGAGAGAGAAACGCACAAAAGTGTCCCGCAAGTCGAAATGCAAGTCCTCTCCCTCCCGGGGCCCCGGATCGAGGGCTGCTGGGGGTGGGGGCGGGGGCGGGGGCGGGGAGGGTCGCCTGTGGTCGTGTGGGTCCCGCTCTAGCACAAAGTTAGAGATGAAGGTGAGAAGGAGGAGGATGGAGGGACTTGGGTTCTCCCCGGCAAGTCCATTGATCAAAGATTGCGAGGGGAATGACAGAGAGAAAATGAGCTGAAAAGTGCAGGCTGCCGGCGGGGCGAGTTGTTGTTGTCACACGGTGCAGAGGGGAGGAGCTCCGGAAACTTGAAATACCCTTTGAAGCCGGAAAAAAAAAAAAAAAACCCTCACTCACTAGTATTAACCCAAATTATCCAACCAGGAACTCGGAGCAGAGTCTCCGAGAGCGCGAGAGGAAGGGAGAGAGGGAGTGAGCCAGGGGCGCAGGAGGGAGGGGAGGGGAGGGAGGACGGGAAGCCAGGGGAAAGCCTGGACTCTGGACTGGCGATCGGAAAAGGAGATGGTCACCCGCTTCTCCTCCTCTACTGCCATTAGCCTCCGTGCCCAACATGCCGTGTCTTTCTTTCGTGAAGACTTGTAATTCTCCCCCCCCCCAACCTCCCCCCAAATCTTCCCAGCCCTCGCCTGCCGGGTGAAAGAGCGGCGGCTGCGCTCCGAGTTCTCCTTCAAGGATTTAGGATGCATCTCCGCGCGTTTCTGGAAAGAGACAAATGAGAACAGATCCCCATTTCTTGATTGTTGAGGAATTGTTTTGAGGAAAATTGACATGTAAGCAAGATGTAATATCTTTCTGCATCTGTTGGATGTTTTTTCTACGTCAAAATATTTATATAGAGACAGTGAAAATTTCAGGACAGGTTTTCAAGTTAGGGGGAAGAAAGTCAATCCCATGTCGTTTAAGAATAATGGAATGCTTTTGAGTGGATTTCCTAGTTGAGTGTGGAGATGAATGGCTTAGAATAACTTCACTTTCATGCCCCCTCCCCCCCAAAAAAAAACAAGGTCAGAAATGCCTGTTATACCTGGAGAATTCAAAGAGATCGGGCACCCTTGAAGATTAGCAAATGGAATACAAAAACACTCTGATGTTTCTTACCCAAAACTCTAATTAATTCACCTGTCTTGCACAGTAATCAACTATCTCAGATCCTTTAGGACCCAAGGCTGCTTGCTAGTATGTTATTTAAGTAATTCAATAATTATATTTCTTTTCGTATTTGGAAACAAGTATTACTGTGTTTTTGGGAAGGTTCCTTTTCAGTTTGTCAGTGAGAATGTTTTGTAAATAATGAGCAGAACAGAAACTAGCCTCTGCTTGACTTGGACAGGCTGGCAGAAAGGTTGGAGGTGCTTGTAACCAATCTGAAGCAGAGTTTAGATGGACTTTTCGTCTTTTCTTCTCTTTCTCCTTTCTAACTTGTTGCATGGAGCTATCTATTCAAGGATATTTCACCACCGTACGATTTGAGCATGGGTCATGTCTGTTGCTTCTATCTCTAGGAATCTGGGGTTGTTAGGCTAGGCGCTGAACCTGTCTGCACATGCTGCTCAGTGACTTCACAAGATGTGAAATGATGTGCAAGCCTTTGACGGACTTTCAAAAATAAACTATTAGCAGGAGGCTCACAGTTTTCAGAAATTTCATAAGAAAACTTTTGCCATTTTGGTGTTGAAATTATTATTACTTTTCTCTTTATCAAGTTAATCCTTTTGAACTCTTTGAAGCTTCGTGTCAAAAGGTATAAGAACCATCTACAGAGAAATATGACACCACTGACTAATTAGTGTAAGTTGATGCTAAACTTTTTGGAGCATGATAGTTATATCAGAAGGCTTTCTTAGGTTTTAAGCATTCAGAAAATTGTTACAGAAAAGTGCATCAACTTCTGAAGTTCTCAGAGCTGTTTGGCCTAGTTAACCAGCGAGCTTTTAATGTATTGAGATAATGTCTATTAATTATCCAGTCCTTCTCAACTAAAAGGAGAGATTCTGTATTTATCATAAACATCAAAAACACTTCTTTTAAAGTTGGTGTACGTTTTAGAAAGTATTTCCATCTGTTTTAAGTGCCAAATTACCATACTCATGAAGGGAAGGAAACAAGAAAGTGTTAAACTCTGAAAAAGTAATTTTATTTTGGAATTGAATTCCTAAATTGAATAAACTCTGACATGGTATTGAACGCTTAAATCACAGTCCCACAAATGGGGCAAAGATAATGGGAGCTAAAAGTCAAAAGTCTGCCCTTGCCATTTTCATTTCTTCATTTCCTAAACTATCTCTCACCCAATCCCTGCCACATTCTGAAGCTCTGATAGGAAGCTGAGCAGTGATAGCAGACTGCACCTTCCTGGCACCTCTGCCACCACCTAACTACACAATTTCTTCTGCAAGGACACACCTGCTATGCCAAGCATGTGCACTACTCAGAGGCAGGACTTAAGGACATGTGCCCCCTCCTTTAAGGGGTCCCTCACCTCCTCACCTCTGGTTTCTGAACCTGTTCAAGGATGCACCACCACTTACCCCTTTGATCAAACAATAGGATTAGAAAAGGCATATAATGCAATTGAAAGGTGTAGAAAAGAAACCCTGGTGGAGGGGGGCTTTCATTTAGTTCTCTTTCTTACCTTTTTTTTTTTTCCTTTTGTAAAGTATTACCAGCAATGAAGAAGGCAGACAGTATTTAGAACTAGCACATAGGTCAACGTAAGAAAGATTTCAAATTCTTGCTCCATCCTATCTTTAGCGGCTAGACTTCTTGTTTGTTTGTTTGCTGTTTTAAATTTGTTGTTGCTGTTTTTTTTTCTTTCGGATCCTCTCCCAAAATCTCATCTCCCCCAATCTTCACTCAGTTTGCATGAGCAAAACTCAAAGTACTGTAAATGATATTAGAAAATTCTTGTGTTTTGTGAAGACGTATTGTGCTGAAATCAATAAGACTGTTTAAAATTCAAAGACGTGCAAATCGTTCTGTTTGTCCTTTGATAGGGCCTGCGCTGATTAAAATGCTACCAAGAAAGCTTAATTGCTGCACTAATTAAGAAGTCTTTAATTTCTTTCCTAGGATATCGTTTGAAGCTTAGCCTGTACCAGTTCAGGGAAGGTATTTTCTACCCTTCTTCTGCCCCCTTCTGGTCCCTCCCCTCCCTTCCCTTTATCCCTTCCCCTGAGGAGATGCTCTGGAATGTAAACTCACAGAGAGGTCTCAGGTCTCTTCGTCTATATAACTTTACAAAAATCGGCACAGGATACAGAGTTCAGTGCAGGAAGACACAGTTTTGGGAAGAGCTGTGAGGTTGCAGGTGACAGAAAACAAAAAGTGGCTGTTGCAGCTCAAGTCCCTCTGAACACCTGGATGACAACAGGCATACAGGAGGGTGAGCACGTCCTCTGGTTATAAGAGACAGTGATAAGGATATTAAACAGGGATACATTTTGAAAAAGCATATTTTACACCCTGTGGGTTTTTTAAGAAGAATAAATGTGTAGAACATGGACTTAAGATTTGGGATTTGGTAGGTATCATTTTACTTTATGAGTCCAAAAACATGAATTCTATGGAGATTTATTTTTGACCTTTTTTACAACCCAAGGAGGAAAGCTCTGCCTTCCATCTATTCCACTCTTTTTATTGACCTATTTTATTCACTGATTTCTCAAGTGGGGAAACTGACTAAATGATTTCACAAAGCTTTCTCTGTAATCAATAGTCATTTTTAAGGTTTATTCATGCTGCATTATAATTCTGGTAAACGAGTACAAAGCAGAAGATTGTAAGAAAGATACAAATATTGACAGATGTGGCAGAAATCATGTCTTTAAATCTTCCGTGTCAATAGAGCTGCTTGGGTAGTAGCTTTTAAAAAGGAAAATTTATATTTCATACAATATAAAAGTCCAAAATGACTAAAGGTAATGTGTACACGGATGTGTTCCTTAATATCTCCTAATTTCCTTAAAGCTTTAAAGGTCCTGCTTTCTTTATGATATTTCTAAATTTCGAAATGAAACACAAGCAATATGGACATATGCAAAAAGGGCATCATGAACATATTCATTACATTTTATGCTTTTAATTTTTCCCAAGTTCAATTAGAAGCATGTACCAAAAAATACAGATATATACTCTGGATACATACTGAATTCCTTTCAGTGGCAGGACGAGGAGATAACATGCTTAATAGATTCAAAGGGAGATTTGCCATTCCAAGCACGACATCACTCTAATTATGTTTACTCTAATTGAAAGCAAGGTTTTTTTGGAATCTGAAATTACTTTCAGAATTTTTTTTAAATAATACAAGTGGATCAAATGTTGATCACAAGCATTTCAATCTTTCAAAACCTATTGGAAAATTAAATGAAAAGTAGAGTTTGGTACAAACAATGCCCCAGGGCAAAAAACAACTAACACTAGATTTTCCAGTCCAGCCATAACACAAATCAATTTGAGCACACTTTATGGCCAGACTGCCAGATTGTTATGACTGCTAATTCACTCAATCACAGAGTGCATTAGCACACCCGGCACAAATAACCTAACAATAGAGTGCATTTCTCAACAATTCCAAGATATATCACAATTGAGAAGTAAAGAAGATCTTTTTTTTACATCTCCATATTTACTAATGGGCTTGTTTCCTTAAATATAATTTTTTAAGGACTGAAGAAAATCTTCAAAGCACGTTTATTAGAGAGCTAGCAAAGTTTGGCAAATCTGAAAAGATATCAAGGCTCCTGTGGTTTGTTAAACATTTCTAAAGAGTCCAAAATTGATGGTTGCACTTCAATAGTAAATCATTGAAATGGAGAAATTATGCCAATTAACTCTCTCAACCCTTTTTAACTCAGAAAAGCACCCACACCAATCAGACCAGCAGATAAACTTCAACTCCCTTGCTCACACACTTCCAAACATTTAAACTTTGAGCCTCTGCCCGCCTCATTTTCATTCCAGATTCTAACTTTCAGTGGCTTTCACTTCTATCGTTTCTCTGGCTTGGCTAATTCCCTGCTTCTTCTTATGAACAAGGAATGAGGCCCTTATCTCACTGATGCATTCTGTAATCAAAAGCAGAAAGCTTAGTGATAAATTACCCAAAGGATGGAAGGTGTTGAACTTCAGGACCATTCACTCTTACTTGAAGCACTCCAACTTCACATGACCAATTTTGATTGTTAGTAACAAAGTGTTTAAAATGGTTATAAATAACTCTTACTTGTTTTACAACATGGAAACACAGTTTTTTATATATGTTTCCTGAATGTATCTTGGAATTAGCTGCATGCACTTACCTACATTCACCTCCACTTGGAGACATCTATTCCTCCCTCCCTTCCCTTATCCTCTTTCGGATGGTTCAAAACAAAAGCCACCTGTGGAAGAAAATACTGGTTATAGCACATATGATTAAAGAACATTTCTAAATTTCAACAGGAAGAGAAATGGCAGTGGCAAGAAAAATAGATGCAAAGGAAAAATAAATAATTGAATTGTTTTCTCAGTCCACAAAATGCATCATTCCTATAACATGTAATCAACTCCTTATGATGATGATTTATTTTCACTATAACTATAATATCGCCCTTCCAGGTAAGTGTCCCTCAGCCCATCAATGAGGTGCTATTAGAGGTTGCCCAGCCAAATGTTCCTTCAAAAAGAAAGCACAGAGGACAGTTGAATTGGAGGAGGAAACAGCAGTAACAATAATACAAATCGAGATGAATTTCAGCCCTTCTGACAAGAATGTCAGGCTGAACAAAAAGTAGGGTCAAAGAGACAGATGTGCAAATCTTTCTGTTTCTAGGAAACTTTGTGCTTTTAATTATATCTTTTCCTGTAGGGTGTTCTCTTTTCTCACACTCTTTTCTTTTTAAATAACTAAGATAAGTATTTAATCATGTGAATTACTTACGAGATAAGTAATCGGAGTGGTATGGGAAGAAAACATGTAATCTCTTATAGAGCAGAGATATATTTAATATTCAGACATAAATAATTGTACGTTTTTTCATGATAGGAGAAATGTACTTAATTTGACTATAAAAGTTTGTCTTGATTCATGGTTTTGTTGTTTTTTACTTATTATCTCAGTCATTTTTCTTGCTGTTGCTTTATGAAATAAAAGAAGAGGTCATCAGCCAACAAATAGCCTATAAAACTGTTTTATTTGAAGCCAGAAATTTCAAGGATTGTAAAAAAGAATAAATTGTTTATTTATTTATTTATTGCCCTTCAGAACAAAGAGTTGTTTTTTTAAGAAGTTAAAAGAACAACCGTCTCTACCTTCTAGAAGCCTGAGATCTTGTATGCCAAGTTTCAGCCCAGAGCAAATTTTTACAACAAGTTATAAACCCCTGTAACAGAGGGTTTATTATAATGGAAGTGCTGACACAACCTTAACTATAGCGTTGTAAACGGCTATGCTATAATATCCATTAAGCAGAAAGAAAAATAAGCTGGCTGATCAATAATTTATACAAAGAGTACCAACTGCAGACATAATAACTGTAATGTTTGCAAAGCAATCTCTCTGCTCTCCAGGCTTAACAGTAAACGCAAACTAGCAACGCTGTTAATTTCCAACTCCTACAGATAAGAATACAAACAAATTACTTAAAATTATATTTTGCTCAACATTTAGCATGCCTCGATGGGATAAAATAAAATTTAATTATGATGCAACTTGTGCCGGATGCAAAGCTGTTTTGTTTCCCAGCACATTTTATTATGAAAGGACACTCAATTGGAACATCAATTATGGGGAAAGAGTAAGTTTCAATGAGTTGACTTGGGTCAGGCAGGCTCTTCTAGGAGTTATTCAGACATGCAAACAGATTGACACTGTTTAACTTCAAAGAAAGTTACAAGGTTTTACAGAGCCACAAACTGAAATACAATACTGCATGCCCTGATCCGAGTCAAACTTCAGTAAAAACACACCTTGTCCTTAGAGTTCATGGGGGGAAAAAAGGCTTTGGTTTAGAAAATGTGGCCATCCTTAGATTTCAGTGGGTGTGGGAGTGCTTACTCAATGGTAAGCCTTATTTTTTGGAATGTTTGTATGCTATTTCTAACTCATGAGCATGAGTCACAAAATCTAAATCATTTCATTTTTGCCGAAGTATTAAAATATATTTGTCAGTACTTGCTTCTTATAGGTTCAGTATAGAGAGCATGTTTAATTTTAAAAACTGTTTTTGATGACTTTTAAAGCAAGAAAAGTAGATCTGAGAGGAATTCAAAAAGTTAAACAGGGAAATTCAAGATTACAAAAGTCCCAAATACAGAATTAGAGATCAAAACAGACTGTATATTTTTGATGCACACATCTCCATCAGTCTTTTTGTCTCTTCATTTCCTGGTGGTGGAGTTGGGGAGTGGGATGTGGAACCCAGTAGAACGAAGAGGCTTTGCTATCAGAGTTGTAAAATGGTGTATTACCTTGTGAGCAATTGCACTTGGAAAGACACCAGTAATTCATATGAGAAGTGTTTAAGATTGCCTGCTCACCCAGTGATCCATGCCAGGTCAGTTCCAGTAATGCTAAAAAACAAAGGAGGTGCCTATCACAGGAAAGAGACACCTCATACACCTTAAGAGCTTGAGAAGGGAAGCAGTAAAATGCTCTTTTCTCAAATGAACTGATCATTACCACTTCAAATCCTAAGATCTGTGCAACTGAGGAGGAGAAAAAGAAGCTTTCTTTTGATTTACCAGGGCTCTGAAACACTGGTGTCAAGGGGGAGGTGTTTGGGAGGGACTGTCTGGCCTAGGCTTCAGCAAAGGTAAACTTGTTAACATGAGCAGTACCACCAGTACTGCTACTTCACTGACAACTAGTAACTCTCTCCTAAAATTGTTACCTTTTGCTTGACTAGATTTTCCCAGATCAGGTCCCATTTCCTCCAGTATTCATTAAGGGGATTCTGGGGTAACTGTCAGGGTGTGAAGTGAGTCTGTCTTAACATTCTTCACAGACCTCTTTCTTTTCTTCCTTCTTAGTATGATGCAGGTATAAATTATGAGTATACGTCCATGGGAACAGAGGCTGCAACTTTGGCATCTACGGACAAATGCTTCTCCTATATGCTTTCAAGTGATTTAAATTTCAAATAGTTCAGTTCCTTCATATGCCCACTATATCTCCAAGATTCACTCTTACCTATTTGAAAAAGAAACCAAACCAAATAAGCAATTTCTATGTAATTGCGAATTGATCGTTAACTGATTTGTTCGATTCAGCATCTTCAGGAATTTTTGATGATTCCTTCCTGTGTGTCATAATAATTTTCACCCCAATGTGAAACAATATACTTTATATTTTTATACTTGATTATTTATTTTTTCTTCAGATGGGTTCAACCAATCTCTGAATATCTAGTATGTGCTAACTAACCACTTGCAAAGTTGGTGTAAGGCATGAAAACTTGCAAAGTTATGAAAAGTTGCAAAGGATATAAAACAGCTTTTATGTGATTTCATAGGTTTATTTTGCCTTTGGACGACATGAATTGCTCAACTCAATATATTTTGTATGGTTTCATTCAAATAGGAGAACACAAGAGAGTTTTTTGATATGTTACTTATTTCTAATGTTATCCACAGGCAGCTGCTTTAAGAAAATTCTTATAGAGATTTGAGATGCCAATAAGCTGTGTCTCAAATAGCTGGACAAATAGAGTCCTAGGACAGTGGTTAAGGTTTTTGGGGATCCATGAAGAAAGAATCTTTTGTTAGTCATGAGGAGTCTTTACCAGGATGGAAGACAGAAGAGTCCATTCTGAAATACTGCAAGAAATGCTAAGGACAAGGAGATTTGTGGATGCAATTCTGCCTCCCAACAGTAAATGCATGTGCAACAATCTGTAAAGTTCTTACATTTTACATCCCCATCTCTTTATGGTGCATAACTCTCTCTGTTTATACAAAGGCCACTTATTTTCATGGACTGACTCTATGCTCTTTGCTGTAGAAGCAGACATGGATTCATCCGTTACTATATTATTTGTTACTGAAATTTTGCATTCGAGTTGTATGCAGTTTCATCCAGTCCTAAGGTTATAAATCCCTTGCCACCATTTCTGTGGGGATCACACCCAACATCATCTCTAATACTTCCTCCCTTCTTGGCCAGGAACATACCCTCAATAAAACTTGAAGCCAACTCTCATCATGTGTCCATCAGGTCCATGATAGTATAGCATCACCAATTTTATGAAAGATGAGATTGCCAATTAGTAATATATGAGAACTTCCCATCATACAGTTAGGTGAGAGATAAGCTAGAATTTGGTTTTAAAATGAAGTACTCTCTCGGGTGGTAGCATATGCCTTTAATCCCAGCAGAGGCAGAGGTAGGAGGATCACCATGAGTTTAAGGCCACCCTGAGACTACATAATGGATTCCAGGTCAACCTGGGCTAGAGTGAGACCCTACCTCAAAAACCAAAAAAAAAAAAACAAACAAAAAAACTCTCCGATGATTCCCACCCCCCTCCAACTTGAAAGGCATCCTTTTTGAGGTAAATAGTAGGAAATGGTTTTATTTCATTACATATAGAAAAAAAGGGGGCAGCAAAGGTAGGTCTAGACTGATAATTGCTTGGCTATTGCAGTGGAGGCACAATGAGCCTCTGTGTTTTGTAACAGAGCCTCTAATGTGTGTCCCTGGCCTGGCTAGATGTACACACTCACAGGACTCAATGTAGCATGGTGGGTTAGAAGAACTCCTTCCAAGAAAGCAACTGTGGAACACATTTCAGTGAGAAGACTTTTGAGCTATTGAGAAATATTTCAACAGTAAGTGATGAAAGTTAAAGTGTCAAAAGCCCAAGGGTTCCTTGATGTTGGTGACTTTCTCTGGATTCCTCTGGCTAGGAAGTGTCAGCATCCACCATTATTAGCCTGTGGAAGTGCTCTGCAAAACCAGGCATCTGAACTGATGTATACACATCACATTTCTGTAGTCTCTAAACAGCCTTAATCTGCTTTTCCCTAGGGAGCTATCTAGGCTCTCTCTTCGATTTTTCATTCTGATTTAAAGATAGATCACTTTCTACTTCTTTTTTCAGAATATGATTCAGGGATCACTGGCAGCTATTCCTAACTGAGCAAAAACTGTCTGAACTGCATGGCTTTTTTCATTTACTTTCCCTTTAGAGAGAAGCTGCAAAATAGGCAAGACTGGAAGGCCTTGCTTTAAAGAATCAGAACACTTAGCTCTGGAATGTGACAGTGTGCAAGAAACCACAGAGCACCTGGAAATGTCAACAATGAGGCAGGAAAGCCTAGGCAGGTGGATGGAGTCTTTCTAGGTATCCTCAACAAGGCAGTCCACTAGGCTGAACAAGAAAATGGACCTATCTCCCCACAATACATAGTGGGATACATTGATAACAACATTAGGGCAAATTTAAGCACATTCTTTGCATATTTTGTTATGTTTCCATGTGAGTAAACTGATTGAAATGATTGACAAATTAGCTAATGCCATTACTATAGAAGAATTTAAAGTTTCCACTAGTCTGAACATTTAGGTCCTAAAAATACAACATTAAACTAAGCTTATGAGCTAAGATGCATTTACACATTTTTGTAGTATATTTTTTAAGTTGAATATATAAAGCAAGCATATTTCCAAATGCTGTAGGCCAATGGTAGCAATTCAGAATTTAATTGCTCCTAAGCACAAAAACTACAAGGAAAATCTAGAATTAGCAGTCTATCATTGATGAGCCTCACCAATGTGATTTTCGTTGCATGGCACATCTGGTACTTAGTGAATAGCATTTTATTTGCACATGTAAAGAGGCAAAAATTATGTCATCTTTCTTTTAACCTTGGCACTCAAGAATAATCATCATTAATATTTTATCATCCAAAATACTTTCTAATAAATCTGAATTTCCAAAAGAAGCCACCAAATCTGCAAGTGTCAAGGGAAACATAAAAATTTATTTGTGCATATTAGACTTATGTGTGTTAATATTACTAGTCATCTTTAAAAACAAAACATAACAGAATCAGCATCCAACTAGTGCGACCTTTGAAGCCCTCTCAATATATATAAAGGTTGTTTTATGGTGATGAAAAAAAGCAATATTTATATGAAAGCAATTGTGCCTACATTTAAAGAATGATAACCTATTTTAATAATAGGATATAAATCACTACAATATCTTTTGATGATTTAGCTATTCAGAACTGCCTTCAAGAAATTGTTTTATGCAACACACATATACATGTTCACACACCATTTATCAGATCTCTATAACATTTACTTTGGATTTAAGCTATAATTCATTGTACTTTGGTATCTTATAAAAACATACTTTTTTCTGCTTAACTAATTTTAGTCTAAAAGCACTTACTAACCATAACAACACAGCAAAGGTTTGTTATGTCAACACTGTATTTTATTATCAGCCTTTGTTTTCCAATACAATGCTTTAAAAATATCCTCTGTTGTATAAAGGACATTGTTGCAAAAAGGCAGCTCAAAACTTGTCCTTCCCTTCCTCTCATTGATCTGTTGCCTCTTAGGCAATAAGAACAGCTGTCTGCAGCTCCCCACAAGCAAGCTTGACATAATAATAAGGTAGTGTTAGTGGCCTATATCTAGGAATGATTGCACCGAGGGTGCTAGATTTTTCCTACTAAAATCAAGGAGGAGAAAACTGCTCAGTGAAAGCCAGCACTGCTGCTGCCTTTAAAGTTACTTCTCTGGTACCCACTGAGTTTCTCTTTTCAGATGGGTTTCCAATAAGGTGAAGGTGCCCTCTGTAGGAAACTCCCAGTAAATGCTGCTTCTTTATATTAGGGTGACAGCCCACAAGTCTCCCCTTCCCTTCCAGTTTCTAAATAAGTACATAAACACAGCACTATAGGAATACCAAGTTTCAACTCTGTCAATCTTAGGAGGCAATCAGGAGAATTCCCAAAACCAACTATGTAAATATCATACATTTTCAAAGTGAGAGACATTGAATACTCGGAAAGTTGGTGGGCATATTTGTGGAACAGGATAGATATTATAAATTATAGAATTTTAGCTAGAAAAAGGCAGAAGTATTGCATAGTTGAGTAAAAGCTGCATCTGCACAAAAGAATCAACAAACTGCACACACACACAGACACACAGACACACACACACACACACACACACACACACACACCCCACCACCACCACCACCACCTAATAAATATACCTCCCCAAAAGGTCTCCTTATCTCCTCCTCTTACAAAGGTTACCATAATGCGGATTCATTATCAGTCCCACTGGGTAACTATATAGCTCTGTAAGAAATTGCTTTGGTTAGCATGCTCATAGAAGGAGATTAGCTATTTCATCAGATCTCTTGGGGCTATTTGAAATTTTGGGAATTCTCTCTGTAATTTAAAATGGAAGTTAAAACCAACGTGAATAGACTAGGGAAAAATCTTACAAATTAAACCTCTCCATCTGGAAGTTTCTTCAACACTCACTGCAAAAGTACAAAGCCTAAATAACATTTGTTACAAGCAGGAGAGATTTCATCAGTGGTGATGCAATTGCATGGCTATTCATGTTTTAATAGTAAAGTATTTTGGTTGAAAAGAAAAATTGAAAGTACTGTGGAGTGCTTAGTAGTGTTTCAGATTTAGTATCAGTGTGTATTGACTTTGTATGTTACCTTTATTCCTGAAGTCATCTATTTCCACATCTTAAAGACTGTGACTTGCACATTTATGCGATGTGTGTCGGAGAATATATTTTCACCTGTATTGCAAGTTGGTAATTCATGAATGGCATGGAGGCAAGAGAGGGGGATAGTTGCCATTTTCTGCTCTCTAACTTCGTTTTCTTTCCCTGCACTAGCAAGTCAAATGTTTCCTGCTCTATAAATCTATGTTTCTATCCCGCTAGGTACATTCTTCAGGTATATTTACAGAGCAGTTGCTATATATTCCAGGCACTGTATTAAAAACTTTCTCTGGATTATTTCATTTCATCCTCTTGGTACATGAGAAAGGCACTTATTCACCCGTGCACACGATGTGGAAACAGAGACCTGTAAGATAAAAGTGCTGGTCCATCTACCCGGGGTTTGCTTTCTTATGCATTCTGACAGGCTCCCTTCTGACTCACTTTACTTTTTACACCTTTTGGTCATTTACATGGTCACTGTAGCTCTGACCCTGCCTTATGATCAGCTATCTGCTGACTCCCTAGCCAAGCTCTAACACTGCAATCTCCCAACCTAATGGATGAGGAAGCATTTCTAAAGACTCTCTCACAGCTATGCAGACTGGCATCCTTAATTGCTTATGACTTGCAGTTGCAGCTTTAAAACTTAAGCTAGTTTATCCAGAAAGGGGGATGGATGGGCTCCCATCATCATTCTAATAGAAAGTCGGGGCTCCAGGTCATCTCTGACATGAGTTTAACCAGAGGTTCATACATCCCATCCTATCATCTCTGACAGCTGAAGACAGCTTTGCCAGAGTGGCTTCCTCGGTTCCTCAGTCTGCACTTGTCTTTGCTAGATTCAATGCCCCTTCCAACAGTCATGCCCAGGGCCTCTAACTCTAGAACCAGAGATAGACTGAGCTTTTATTCTGAAGGCTCAGCCTAGATCAGCTTTGGACAGATGTACATTGTGGATGAAGAAACTGGACATGAAGTATTAAGCAGTGAGCTTGAATGTGGAAAACATGTATTTGGAAAGCCCAGAGTTCAAAAGCTGATCTACTTGTGACCTGAGACAAGTTTGTATTTCAGTGCCCTCGTTTTTTTTTCATCCAAAAATAAGATAATGGCTGCCCCCACTTCTGCTTAATATGATAAGTAAATGAGTTATGAAGATTTACAATAATGATTCCTTCTGAATCTTAATAATTACTTTAGGAATGAGTCAGATTCAGGTCAGTTTGTGGAGCCAATGAACAGAGTACATTGAAGCTAAAATTTGATGGATAGTCAACATAAATGCCTAAGAAATTTTCTGGAAGAGAAAGACTCTTACAAATGTAAAAATGAAGAGTGCCCGACAGACAAATATCTAAATGAATACTGTCCATTTACAAAAAAAAATGCCTCCTGTATCAATGGAGGAGGACAGTCATTCAATAATATTTTTATCTTTCTTCATGTCTTTAATAAGCACCATCTCTGCATGATGGTAATTGAAACACTACTTCAAGTGTTAGGCTCGCCACCTGAAATTCTAGCTCTGTTTTCCATTCACTCTCCAATTGCATGAAGAAATTTAAGATCACTTCTTGATTTTCTCTTAACAGAGCCTCCTGGTTGACTTCCTTTCCCAACCTGGGCCTTCATCCATGTATACCAGATCCAGATCTATCCTGGAACTTGAGAATCTTTCTGCCAAACATAAATCGTAATATGGGCCATGAAGTCTATATTTTCAATGCCCCTTGTGGCAGAATGAACTTCACACTGACCCTTAGAATGAACTACCTCCTCTATTTTTGTATTTGAATGGGAACCATGAGAGATTTTTATATAATGTAGTCTGAAGTGTTAAACAGGTAAAATTTAGCTACTGCTCAGGTGAAAATATGACCATTGCTTCTCATTTGCTTTGAACAGCACTCCATTCTTATTCATGCTGACATTATTCACAATTTATAATTTTGTCCTTCATCGTTTACTTTTTAATAGTGACTTTCCCTGCTATTAGAAAGTTCATTTACCCCATTTATATTTAATTCTTTGTTATGGTCTCTCTCTAGTACTTTGTCTGAAAATATAGAAGTTACTCGATGTTCATTAAATGAGCAATGACCAACCAAGTGTAATCTGAGTATACTATGCGATTTATGTGTTTTAGCTTAGGGCTATGACTACATCCTCTCAACTTAATTTGCTTAGCAGAATCTTTCCCACCCTCCAAGATATCACTCCACGGAAAATTCTCCCAACTATTAAAACAATAGCTAATGGTCCTATGCTGGTATTCACATCTTGTGCCTACTTTTCATTTTCTTTGTGATATCAGCATATCTCAATTCATTAACGGAAAGAAACAGATTCCAATGATTTTGAAATTTACAGAAACTTGCATCTAAAATATACAAAGATCCTTAAGTTTAACTTTGCTTTTATAAGAAACAGACACCATGAGAATGAGCAAGTTTTGAGTTGAGAAAATATTCAAGAATAACTTACATAATGGTGTTTACCCATTTCTTCAATAGCTATCTAGATCATTTCAGCCATACCTCCTCCTCTCCTTAAAACTTGTCTTATTTCTACCTATCTAGGAGCAATTCATTATCTTGTGAGATCTATTAAAATTATTACCTTGAACTACTGTTCTCAGCTTATTCATTTAAATACTGAGATTCTAGTTTTTCATCTTATGTCTACAGAGCAGGGTGTTCTGGTCATGTATAATCATAGAAAATGCAGGTATACATATAGCAAGCCTTTGTTCATATCATTCAATTTGGACAAAATCATGTATAATAATCATGTAAGAGATTTGGGTTATCCAGTCTACTGTCTCCGCTGTTTCTGAATAAAAAATTCCACCCACAACTTAACAGCCACCAAAATGTCCCTATTTAATATAGCTCATACTTATTCCTTTCTTTTGCAGATTTAAGGATTGAACCGAGCCCCTAAGATGTGCTCAGAAAACATTCTCCCGAGGCAGGGATAAGGAAAGGAGTAAGGAATAAGGAATAAGCATAAGAAATTTCTTAGCTGCCCAGGAATACTAGTGGCTTAGACACTTCTTTTTCCTAAACAATTCACGAGGCAACTATTGGGATCCTGGCTATAAAACAGACCCCAATTGCAGCTGTAATTTATATTGCCTTGTACCTAAGTTTGAACATTCTACCATTTGCATTGACAATTTGAATCATCTTCTTTTGTTTATTATAAAATGTAACATATGCGTTTCTTATTCATATTGACATCTGGAATTTGAGTATCTTCTTGAACAGGTCTTGCCATTCAATCCAGGCTGAATTTAACCTCACCATCCTTCTTCTTCATTCTCCCATATTGCTGGGATTATAGGTGTGCACCACCATTCCCAGCAATATGTATATACTTCAAATGGTAATGCTTTGGAAAGTACATATATTAGAAGGATATTTTCCCAGTATTGTGACTTTTGTTTTGGTATTCTTTGTGATAGTCTTTGAGGAGCAGAAATTCTTAGTCAGTTTTCCAGTTTTCTTGGTTAATATCTCTTTTTATGTCTTATCAATGTCTCTATTCTAAGAATATAATGTTACTTCCTAGGGTTTTTCAAAACTTTTGTATTTATTTAGTTATTTAAGTTTTGGTTACACTTTTTAATTAATTAAATAATATTTTTATTAATTGATGTGTTTAACAGAAGAGAGAATAGAAGAAGAAAAATTCGCTATTGGCAACTAGAGAGTAGAGGCCAGGAATACTATTAATATCCTACAATGCAAAAGAGAGTCTTTCACAACTAAGAATTATTGATACCAAAACATAAGCAGTGTTGAGGTGACGAATATGCTGGTTTGCATTATGCAATTGGAACAAGTATTCTTAAGTACTCCATGAATGTTGAAAAGAATAGACTCTATAGTTGTGTGTGTAAATGTATTTTGTGTTTTATGTACTACTTTTCATTGACCTTTTTAATTTTTTGGTCTACAGACTTCAAAATCTTTCTGATTTTTTTGACTGTATGACTTATTATTATTTCAAGAGCTGTGCTTAAATCCCCTGGTATGTAGATGAGTCTAAGAGCTCCTTATAGTTCTGTCAGCTCTTGCTTTAAATAATTTGAGGTTATATTTTTAGGTGATACAAAGTTAGAATTCTTATGTCTTTCTGGTGAATTGAAATGTTTATCATCTTTTAGAGACTCTAAATTGTGCTAATACTATTAAAATATTAAGTCTACTTTGTCTAGTCTATTCTTAGAAATGTGCTTGACATGTCATGCTTTGTTATATGTCTGCTATAGGCCTTATTCTTTATGTATTTTATCTTAGTTATGCCCCAACATTTTAGGATGACCCTTGTAAACAGCATTGTGTTCTATTGATCTTAAATCCAGCTGAAAACTTTCTGTGGCTAAAATGACTCATTTAATTCATTTGTATATATTAAAATTAATGATACCTTTGATATTTGAAGTAGCATTTTTATTTCATGATTTTATTAATACTTTCTGTAAATTGTATTTTCTTCCTTTGCCTTAAATTGTTCATTTATGATTTGTTTGTATCAACCACCTCTGTAAGAAAGGCCAAGTACCATTGGCCTATTTCTGTTATTCCTTCTACAGTCCCAAATCCTTAGCAGGTTTATTCTAAGGTAAAGCCTTGTCTTCTTCCTCAAATATTTATCTGTTTGCATACATTCATTATTTATTTTCTTTGTATTGACACTGGCTCACATTTGGCTACTGTGAGTATTGTAGCTACATCCTGATATTCTGGCATGCCTATGTCTTTGAGAAAGTTTAGATTCTAGCAAAAAATCTAGGCCCATTCATGGCTTCCTATTTATCAGTTCTGGATATGACATATCTCCATAGAAACCAGTTATTGTAAATGACTGTAGGTGTAGGAGCCATGTCAAGACTCAAGATATGCTCATTGCTACGTGTATTTCATTCTTTTTCACCCCCTTGGAAAGCACAGTAAGAAGTTGTATGTGAATTATTCATATAAATATCAGTAGAATAAACATCTGTGTATATAACACACATACTTGTATCTACTACATCTATTATTTCTTTTTCTAAATATATTTCTTTATACATTTATTTGCAAGCAGAGGGAGATAGAAGACAGACAGAGAGACTGAGTATGACAGGGCCTCCAGCCACTGCAAACAGACTCCAGATGCATGTGCCACTTTGTGCCTCTGGCTTTTCATGAGGAGTGTGGAATCAAATATAGGTGGTGAAGCTTTACTGACAAATGTCCTAATTTCTGACCCATCTCTTCAGCCTTCATGTGTTATTTCTAACATCTACTTGCTATTTATCCACCAATCTACCAAACTATTGTGAATCTTCTTTTCATTTAATCTCATTAATACCTTTATCTTCATTGTATTTAGAAAATAACTTATTTTCAAAAATAAAGAAAGTTCACTTTGATTACCTTCAATGTATTTATTGTCAAACTTCTTTTATGTATGAAAGCAGAATCCTGTATCAGATGGTTCTATCTTTGGCCTTGACCCATGTTCTGCTGCTTTGACTAATAAATCTCATGGTTGCCTCCTCGGCTGACTGCCATTGGCCATCCAGGCCCCCTTACCATCTCCTTTCTCTACATTCAGTTCTGATGATCTCAGGTGCTTTTGGCTGTTTGTTCCTGTATATGTCTGACAAGAAGAAATGAAAAGAGAAAGAGGAAGAAGTGAGGAGGGGCCTGAAATTTTGAGTGGTTGTTTATGTGGATTTTTAAACATGGTCAGTCTGACTTTGGTATCTATATGACATAAAACATCTTTTGTTTTGGTATCAGCATCAGAGCATCTTATTTCTCACCAGATAATGGATCTTTTGAGTCAATGCTCTGTACTTTCAAGAAGCAGCTTTGGTAAATAATTTATATATAATCATTAAAGTTTCCACAATTTAATCAAATCAAATGAATGCATATTGAAAACAATCTTAAGGCATAGTTCTTTCAAATGGGGAAAGGAAATTCTAGCTTCCATTATTTTTTTAAGGAACAGACTAACAAATTAGAAATTAGTATCTATAGTCTCAAGGCTTCTGGAGAGAGGTCAGTCCATCAAGTGCATGTCTAACTATGTATGTGAACCTGAATTTGATACCAGGTGTCCTTGTAAAATACATACCTGCGATCCCAGTATAGGGTGAGGCAGGAGGAGCCCTGGGGGCTGCTGCTCAGCCATTCTAGCCTAATTGGTAAGCTAATGAGAGAGCATCTCAAAGAAATTGGATGATATTCTTGAGGACGACACCTGAGGTTGTCCCCTGTCCTCTGCATCTATGTGCACACAAACATTCATTCAGCCACACCTGTACACATATAAGTGTGCTGAAACACACAACAAACATATATGCATGGAAACAAGAAAATAATCCAGGGGTTTGAATTTCTCTGCCTTCCAGACTGGTGCTTATATTTTGTTAGTTATTATTTATTTATTTTTAATAATGTCTCATGTTACCCATGCTAGTCTTGAACTTAGTATGTAGCCAAGGATGGCCTTGACTTCTTGGTCCCCTTCCCTCAGCTTTCTGAATGTTAAGTGCTGAGAATAAAGGTGAGTGCTAGGGTATCAAGCCTGTTTTTTTTTTTTTTTTTAACTGTAGAATCAATCAGTTAATAGACCTTAAGAGCAAATAGTTTTCTAAAGATGCTGTACATCACTTAAACTAGAATAATTTTTTAATATATATTTATTGTCCATAATGAGTTACATTATTTAGTGGGCAAACCATGCGTTGTTATCCCGAATTCCCCAATTCCCCCCCTCCCCATCCCTGATCAGTTGTATATCCTCCTCCGTGGGCTGTCTGTATTTTTTTTGATTTGCATGTTCCTTTTCTTACTCTGGTTTATTAGAAGAATCTTCTCCAATGTTAGAACTAATAAAACAGAAATCATCAGTAGACTAGCTATTATATTTATTTGCTCACACAAACTTTTGTTCACAGGCATTTTGATATGTAATAAAGGAAAACAGATGAAATTTTTTGATTCATTTATCATTTTTGTTTTCTTTAATTTTTTTTTATTTATTTACAAGCAAAAAGAGACAGAAGAGAGACAGAGAGAAAATGAGTTGTGCCAGGGCCTCTAGCTGCTGCAAACAAACTCCAGAAGCATACACCACTTTGTGCATCTGTCTTTATATGGGTACTGGGGAATAAAGCCCAGGTCATTAGCCTTTGCCAACAAGCACCTTAACCTCTGAGCCATCACTTCAGCCCCCATTTTTCATGGGTCATCAAAATATTTCATTATTTTCCAAGATTTCTAAATTAGTGATTGAAAGTTTGTATTGCCCAAGTTTTACATGAAATAAACATGAGTGATGTATATTGTATTAGTTATTTTACTCATACTGTGGCCAAACCCCTTAGAAGCAGGTTAAAGAAGAAAGGGTTATTTCAGCTCACAGTTTCAGTTGGTCCAGTCTATCATGGCATGGGAAGACATGCAGCAGGAACAAGGAATGGGCTGATCACATTGCTTTCACAATCTGGAAGACTATATGACCAAGAAGATGGTACAAGACCATAAAACCTCAAGGCATGCCCCCAGTGATACCTCTTCCAGCAAGGCTCTGACTCCTATTGGCTCCACTTGCTTCCTAAATAAATAGCGCCACTAGGTGGAAATAAATGTACAAATTCATGAGCTCATGAGAAACGTTTTACATTCAACTCACAAGATTGCATATCTAGCCTCAATAGACTCGTGGCCATCTTAGGCTGTAAAATGCATTTATTCCACTTCCAAAGTCCTCCATAGTCTTAAACAGTTTCCACACTGTTCAAAAGTCCAGAATCTTTTTCTGAGACTCAAGGCATTCTCTTAACTCTGAGCCTATATAAAATCAAAACACAAATTACATATGGCCAGTATACATCATCAACGTAAGCATGCTCAAAACAAAAGGTAAGAAGCATGGAATAAATTAACCAAAAACTAACGAATGATTGGACCAACAATGGAAAGCCAGCAGGGCAAATGTCAAATCGTGCAGCTCCAGGGATGGCATCTGGGATTGATGAAGGAACTGAATCATCTGGGACAAGGAGCTTGGTAACACCACTGCTCAGTGATGTGGTGGCTGTACCACTCACAGCCTCTGTCTTGGGACACTTCTACTTCAAACCTGTGGTTTTCCTCAGCATATGTCCTATGTATCATTCTGGCATCTTCCACAACCTGGGGTCAGCTTTCCAATTTAGAGTTCACCTTCAGAACTTCAGGTAGTGGCTTCTGTGGGCCTCCTTGCAGAGACTGACCTTCCCACAAGGTGCCTTGACTCAGCAGCTACCTGGAATTAGGATGCAAGACTCCATACCTCCTTAATCTTGTATTTTATGTTTCCCAAGCCCTTCTCACATGAGCGATACTATCAGCTTCAGATTGCAACTTGAGATGTCGCTTGGCTCCCATCCACAGCATTGGCTGTTTCCTCTGTCTGCCTAGGCAGTTGATTTTAAGCAGCTACATTTTCAGTTCAGGCTTTCTCCTCAAAAAATGGATTGGCATTTTCACAAGTGACTCCCTTCAGCGGGAGGGATCTTGCCTTCATGGCATCTTTTCTAGTCTTCTAATGGAGAACATTGGCTTTCTCTCCAACAGTTATAACTGCTTTCTCAGCATTCCACCAACAGGAAACTCAACTTGCTCTCATTCCTATCCTTGCTGCACATTTTCCCATGTCTTTCATATATATATGTATATATATATATATATATATATATATATATATATATATATATATATTCATTTTCAAGGAGAGAGAGAGAGAGAGAGAGAGAGAGAGAGAGAGAGAGAGAGAGAGAGCACCAGGACCACCACCTTGTGGGTCTGGCTTATATGGGTCCTGGGGAATTGAACCCGGGGCCTTAGGCACTGAGGGAAGTGCCTTAACCGCTGAGCCATCTCTCCAGCCTTCCTGTGTCTTTCTATTCCACATTGCTCTCTATAGATCTGGACAAAAATGGAAGTCGCTAGTAGACCTGCCACTCACTAAATGCTATCTTGTCTTGAAATAGCCTTCGTCCAATAAATGACTTCATTTTCCTTACATTCAACCTCATTCAAGTTCTCATGACCCAAACAGAATGCAACCAGACTCATTGGCCAAAATACAAAATTGACTGCCTCTAGCCCAGTTATTGGTAGAATCCTTGATGCTTCTGAAATCTCATGAGCTGAGCTTCTACTGTCTCTGCTTCTTTCACCAGTGTGGTCTTCCAAACTCCTTAAGCTCTGCTTACAGCCTTTCAGGGCTTTTCTAGCCTAAATGACCCAACTAGTCCACATTCTGCAAACCACTTCTAAAGGCCTACAAACCCTTCAGAGAATAAACCAGAAGTGGATCTGGGCTATAAAACTTCAAGAAAGCCCCCAATGACCCACTTCTTCTTGTAGACAGGCTCTACCTCTTAATGGGTCAACAACATCTTTAAACAGTGCCATCAGCTGGGGGCCAAATGTTCAAACACATGAGTTTATGGGAAAATAAGGATTTATGTTCATTCACACCATTTTTTTTCACACTGAAACCACAATACATACTCATCACTGTAATTTTTAATTTATTTTGTTTTTTCTGCATTTTATTCACAGGATCTGCTACCGAGTCATATGCTGGTGAGCCTCCATGCTGGCGCTCATGTCTTGGTTCTTATCTCCCTCACTGTAACAGCTGAGTACTTGAGGGCACACTGACTCCACGTCAGTGGTCAGTGATAATGACAGGTCTCATTCCGTTGCTATAAGCTAGGAAGCACATTTCTTCATGTCTCAGGTCACTGACATTTTTACAGAATTAGCTCTATGGAACATGGATTCTTCTCATTCTCATTTGGAACGCTGAGAAGAAGTATAGGCTCACACGTTCTACTCAAGTGACCTTGGTGGGCATATGCCCCCAGCTGCGTTGGGCTGGCCTTCAGCAACTAGAAAAGTTTGGCGATGGGACGTATATTCTAGAAAGAAAAGTAGAGAGAAAGAGTCACCACTAAACCAGCCACTAGGAGGACTGTCCTATCTGTGGACTTCCAATTGCTGGAGCAAATAACCTGACTGTTTTCTCTACTGTTTGACTTTGTTTCCTTTGTCCACAAACCACCAACAATTCACACTTCAGAAACATTTAAGGTGAAAAAAAAGCTGAATGAAATCAAACTAGAAAAGTATATAAGTCAAGAGAAAAAGAAGTAACCATATGACTAAATATAAGATTAGAGCCAGCATTCCCATATTCTGCAAAAGCTGATTACATAAAAAAATCCTTTGGAAAATGGGCTTGATTGCTTAGATTATAATCTAAAATACTTTTAATTTCTTTAAAAAAAATTCCTCATTAAAGGAACAGCATACTAACAGATCCAAAGCATATCAGGTACATTGACCCCCACACTAGTACATGTGTAAAAGCCGGTTTTCAGTCACTAATTATATAATACTATGATTATAGCAGCAAGCATTCATTTAAAAGCCCAAACTTTTCCTATTTAAGTAAATTCATTTAAAGAACAATTCTCTTTTTATTCTTTATTAAAAGTGTTTCTTATTAATTTTGTAGAAACCTGAATAGACAGTAAATCTTGCATATATTATACCACAATAAAATATCTTTGAAATGAAAGGTTTTCTCTCTTATGTGGAATATAGCATTTAATGCATACACATATGCAAACATACATACATACATACATACATACATACATACATACATACATACATACTTGCCATGAAAGCAAAAAGAGACTATATGGGGAAGGTAGGGGACCATTAAGACTGGGAAGGAAGGACAAGGATGGGCAATAGAGGTGAAAATGAGCAAAGCATAATAATGTGCATTTATTAAAATGTCATAAAAGCCCATTATTTTGTATGCTTTCTTTTAACAAGTTAAGCAGTAATAAAAATATCTTTAGGTAGCATAAAATTTGCTTCAAAAATTCAATTGGAAATGCATTCATGTTTCTAATAAAGTTGTTAGCCTTTATGTAAAAACTAACAAACAGAAAAGCTGCTGAGTATAACTCATCTAAGCATTTTTATGACCTCCCTAGCCCTCAGTTTGCATTAAAGCAAACTCAATCTCCATTTTCTGCTTCAAATTCTTCAACTTTTCTTCCCGACTGGGAACCAGTGTGAAAAATATGTGTAATTTCTCCTACTTTTCCAAAACAGCACAAGAAGCCTAACAGAGTTCACAACATCATGTTTCATTTTTTATTAAAATAAACTATTGAGATATTTTATTTATCATACTATAGGTACCTCATCAGTGACAAATGATCTTAGTTTTCCTCATTTAGACCATGAGTTTTAAGTTTTAAGTTTTAAGTTTCTTGCCAGAAAATGATTATTTTCTACTAGTGCAAGTTACTAGTTAATTAGGATGAAATATTATTCTTATTTATAAAAATTCCTTGATATTATGTTTGGTTTACACTGCATAAATGAAGCACAATTAGATAGAGGAAACAGCTTTGTATATTCAGTCACTCAATATTCACAAGAAGATGAATCAGACACTGATTTATAAACACCTCTCATAAAAATCTATGCTAATTTTTATTCTTCTTTATAGTATTTTGAATATGGATTCATGAGAATGATATACTTGATAAATGGAAGGGGACAACAAACCTAGAAAAATTAAAAACTGAATTTCAGCCATTGAGAATATTTTTAATTTGAAAGATTCTATGTTAATTTACACATTCTTTATGTTCACTTTATTCCTCATTTCTGGAGTATTAAAAATCCATGTAAATAGAAATGTCAGTTTTTAACTGGCTTTGATTAGTCTATGACACATTATTTCTAGTGTGTTAATGGTCATCCTCTGAAAATCTTAAAGTCCGTCCCATAACCACAAAATGTCCACACTGTCCCCATTCAATTTGCCTTATTTTTTAATCCTCTGATAAAGGATTGTAAAGAAGCATTGGATGTAATGCTCTTTTTTACTAAGACAAAGCACTAAGAGTTTTGAAATTCATATTTTTATTTATTATTTACTTATATGTCTGTTTATGAATGTGCTAGGACCTCTTGCCTCTGCAACCAAATGCCACCCATTTTGCATCCAGTTTGACCTGGATTCAAACTCAGTTTAGCAGGTTTCGCAAGCAAGCATCTTAAACGTCAGAGCCAGTCTAACACTAATATTTTCAAAATACCATTCAAAGTGTTGCCTTGTGGATTTCTGTTGATTCAGTTCTAACAGTATGTAGAACTCAGTATAAGGGTTCTACATGAAACTTGAAGGTGAAAGAACCTGTTTAGGACCGTATATTTATTAAGTAGAACCTCATTAGTGCTCCATTTTTTAGAAAGCTAATTTTGAATATGAAGTGATAGAAATACAGAAAGAGATCCTTGTCTTGTACACACATGTACTATAAACTAAATGAATGATAAGCATTTAAATTATCTTATTCTAACACATTTGATATGTAACCCATGATGCACACCCAAAATACAGTTTACAGGGTAAAGGAATGTCATCTATTTATTATCTAAGCAATCATAACTATTAAAACCATCATAATAATGTTTAACACTGACCCAATAGCTTTCATCCAAGGATCTCAAAGTCACTTCTAAACATTAATTAATTTGCCCAACACTTGCACCAGGTAGGTAAGTGTCATGATTCCATTCCTCTGGGAGGGAAGCAGATACTGAGGCTGTAACTCTCTGAGGGCCATTATTTACATCAGTAGCTACTCCAAGGGTGAGATCTCACTTAACAAAGTCCTCAACCTGTACATGGTTTGCTCATTACTTCACATTCCTTCCAAGTATCTGGGTTTCCAGATAATTTTCTTAAAATTGTCAATGAGGTGAAAAAGAATCTTAATATGAAATTTCCCAGTGAAACTAATAAAAATAGGACCATGGAAAGAGGATAGATGTGGACATTCCCCTGACATTCATTTCTGAAGCTCTGTTCTCAATTGTCACAACAAATAAGACTGGTCTATAATCAGTTTTTATACACCATGCCTCTTCTCTAAGTTTTCATAATTATTTCACATTACTGTTTGTTCTTTTTTAAAACTTGTTCTATTGCTCTGTGGTGTTTAACTGGCTGATTCAATTTCTTCTTAAAGTGGATTTGTTAAATAAAAACTGAGAATGTCTGCACTCTTTCTTCTTAGCCTTATGATTATGAAAATTTTAAACACTAGCAAATTTGCATGAAAATAAAAACCATTGACCTTGGGCTTCAGAGATAAAGCTTGTACTTTGCTTTTTCTGTCTTGAGAGGAGAGCTACAACTTAATTCCACCCCATTCTGCTACTTTCTTCTGTGTTCTGGTTCCAGGGAATAATTTTTCACTTTAGCCATAAACAATCATTGTGAATAAATGCCCAGTGCAGATCTCATATTGCTCAGGATCCTCACACAAACACAAAAATTCACACACCCATGTAATCAGTATGAGATAGAAAGTAGGGAGTCAGATAATTATGTCCCAGACAAAAATTTATACTAGCAGAAGGGTAAAGACAGTGTCACAGATAGTCAAATCCTGTAAACCTATTCAGAACTAGTTATGTTAATGGCTTATTAATGCTAATTATAGTCTGAGATCTGCTAATGTGAAGTTAGAATCTAATTAATGGATAATATGAAGCTTGGTTCCAGAACATCTACTTACTCAGGGTGAGGAATCTGGTCGACCTGGCAGATAAAAGTGAGTTATAGTTATTGTTCTATTCCTTGCTCAGTGATATTCCAAGTCTGCTCAGTAAAAGTCAGTTTTATTTAAAGCATATGAATCTTATAAAATTTTATCACATTATCCATTCTCTTAATTTTTGCCCCTACTAAAGTAGATTTTTCCCACTTAGTTGTTTTTCAGTTGCTTTCATACTTTTTAAAGTCTTATACCCACTCTCATGTGCTGCTTCTTAAACTCTGAAGCTTGTGTGAACTGATCCTCCACCATGTATCGTGCACATGAAATATTGTTAATCATCTGTGTTGAGACTTAGCACTGTGTTTTTTAAAGTCCAGGGAAAATGCCTGTTCACAGTGGTTCTCATAATCATCCAGGTAGCTCTCTTTTTGAGAAGAAAGATGGATGCAAGCCATCACTGATAGGTTGCTTATTTGTGTGTCTATTACTGTTTTGTTTTCAAGGGTAGTGTCTTGCTCTAGTTCAGCTGAGCTGGAATTCGCTAGGTAGTTTCAAGGTGACTGTGAACTCATGGCGATCCTCCTACCTCTGCCTCCCAAGTGCTGGGTTAGGCGAGAACCACCACCAGCAGCAACTACCAGTTTTTAACTGAGTACTTCAATTTGAATAAAGGTAAGAGGAATTTTCATCTTGATTCCACTTTGTGGACTTCCTACATCCCGCATTTCCTTCTGTCCTTCCAGAGGCTTTCCAGCTTGTGTGACATAGAATTGACAAACTAAATAGATCCAAGCTTCTGAAATCATGGGAAGATCACGAAAACGATCACAAAAACAACTGCAATAACTTTGACGCATTCCAGATGCAGAGTGAAGATGGGATACTGTTGATGAACCATTCTTTTTTTTTTGAATGAATGAACTATTCTTCTAAAAACAAAATCATTTCTCAGTGCAGCTGGCATACCTTTCTTTGTCTGTCATCGACTGTAAAACACCTAGTGTATTTCACATTTTTCCTACTGATTCAAGTTGCTTCTTTCCAACACTTGCCATTAAATCTTGTTTCACATATATGTTACCTTCCACTAACAAACCCTTGACTCATCCAGAACAGGTTCAGCTCACCCCCTTTCTCACCCTGTACCCTAGGTTAGCAACAGGGCCAGACATGCAGGCTGAGGGGCCTCGGGCAGTCTTTTCAGCCTCCCACAAAATAATTATTGAGTAATCACTCAGGGAGAGGATTAAGTTGTTACAGGTTAAGAGGAACAAGAAAGGGTGGGCAGAGAATAATTGGGTTTTGTCAAAACGCTTTCCTGAAATAATAATCTAAAATATGTCTTTTGGTGGTATAGGTAATGCTCCTAGAAGAAAGATCTCAATAGTTAAAATATTCATATTGAGAAGAAAGTTATGGCATAATTGACTTGATATTGCATAATATGGATGGTAGGAGGGGAAAACTACTTTTTAAAATCAAAAGCTATCACTGGGAGACAAAAGGCCGATAGGGAACGATGAAGAAATACATAATAGATTCCTCTCATTTAAATCACTGAGGAATACATCGATGCATTTGTTCAAACTAATGTAAATATATATAAATTTAGGAACTGTGAACATTTGAAAAGGGAATAAGCATTCCAGGAGGAAGAAACTGAGGCTCAGTTAGACTTCAAAAGGAAGAGAACAGATGTGTGGAAATGGAAACAGAAGAATTGGGGACACCTTCAGGGAAAAATGTCCACTGTCTCGTGTCTTCAGGTCAGTCATATATGACTCCCAGCACTCTGTCAGGACCAAAGAACCATGGCCTCGGTGAGCCCTGTCTTTCCCAACAACTTGGGCCACAATCAGTTTCAATGTGTCTCAAGATTATTCTCTCTATGGATACCCGGAGTGGCCTAGTTTTTCAAGTCTTTAAATACAAAGTGGTGTGGTCGCTAAATTGGTCCAGTACTTATCTAGCCTCGTGAAGCCCTGAGTTCAATCCCAAGCAATCCACAAAAAATTTGACATACACCTATTGTCCCAGTACTTGGGAGTTAGAGGCAGGGGGCTCAGAAGTTCAAAGGCATCTTTGGCTATACAGGTAGTTTGAGGAAAGCCCGAGACCTTGTCTAAATAACATGGATGATAGCAAATATGTGTCCATGTGTAGAAATGAATAAAGATAGATATAAAATCTACTTCCTACAAGATTTAAGACAGCCCTTGACAAGTTATATTTGAAATATCTATTATAATACTATTCAACCAGAAATACTCTCCTAGCATAAAATGATATATTTCATTTGTTCATTTATACAATAAGAATTTTCAACTAATTCTTAGTCCAGTCCTCCAAATAAAATAAAATGTATTACCCACACTGTATGGGAAAGCAAAGTTAAAATCATGTACTAAATACAGTTTTTAAATTATTGCAGTCATAGGAAGAGAAATGCTACATGATTTTACCTATTTATAGAATCCAAAAAGTCAAATTCATCGAAGCAGAGAGTAAAATGGTGGTCACTTGGGAGCTAGGAGTGTGAGGTTTACCAGGGAGTAAGGAATATGAGGGTTACCAGGGAGTTAGGAGTGTGAGGTTTGAAGCAGTTCTTAAATGATACAAAATTTAAGTTAGACAGGAAGAATCAGTATAAAATATGAAAAGAATATCAAGGTGACTATAGATAAAAGTAAGGTTTTATATACTTGAAAAATACTGAGAGCAGATTTTGAGTATTTGTTCCATAATAACTGCATGAGGCAATGCACATGTTAGTTGACTTGATTAAGCCATTACACAATATGTATGTATTTGAAAATATTATGTTATATCCCATAATTCATATTTGTCATTTAAAATATGTACTTGTCATTAAATCAATGAAGTAATCCCTCAGGAGGTGTATTTGGGGAACTAAGGGTATGCTCAGTGGCAGTGTTTGCCTATTGATCTAACTTGAACAAGAGCCCTGGATTTGATTCTCAGCATTAAAAAATAAACACAGAAATTAGCTATATTCATTCAGTTGCTCAACAAATATTAATCTATTTATTTATTGAAATGCTATATTTATTAATTTATTGATTATTAATCATTTACCAGACACTGAAACGCTGGGAACACATCTAAAGCACACACCTAATGGAGAAATCAAGCCATCAAAGGAAGTGCTTTCTTACAACTGGAGATACTTCTCAAAAAAAAAAAAAACAGTGAACAGATGAACAGATAGGAAGATGAAAACAGGAAAACTGTACATTCTTAAGGATACATAATACTTCCTTTCCTAACTCTTTTACTTATGTCTGAGTTGTTGTAGTCAGTCACACATTGCTAGGATGAATCTCCAAACCAGACCCAGGGGAAGTTAAGGAAAAAGGCTGGCTCCCTTTTACAGAAGTAAGCAGAGAGAGAAACCCACCACCAGAGCCTCAAGCAAGCAAGCACATTGTAACTCACAAAAATACAGAACTGCCAGACTGGGGTCCCAGCTTTGCTTTGCATATGTATCCCTAGAACTTTGCATCCAATTTAGAAAGGGTGTCATGATCCCAGGAGGCCAGGCCAAAGTGACACTTCCTCCAGCCAGAAGCCTGGAGACAATTAACAATTTAATAAACACAATTATAATAAATTTTAATGGGGGACATTTATTCAAAACTACCACAGTAAAAGTAACTATTTTGTCCAAATAATATATAACAGGCTTAAAAACAAGAAACAATAATTGATTCTACAGTACATGTAATATGGCAATTCATCTTAAAAAAACGAAATATTAAACTAATTTGAAATAAAATTTTGTAACGTTTTTCAAATGCATGGCTAAAATAAGCTGAAAACACAGCACATGGTAGCTACATCACAGTGTTGTTACTATTTGAAAATTGTTTACTGAGTTCTCTCTGATGCAAATGGAACACACATTTATGGATTATATTAGCTTTGAATTAGTCATGAAAAGTAAACCTTTCAAATCAAATGATTTTGTAGAGTAAATATAAATCTATCTTTAACAATATGGCTTTGTGTCCATATTTTCATATGCATTTTGAATCTGTTAATCAGGAAATGTGTATTATTATATGTTTAATAAGAAAGAATACAAAATAAAGCTTTCAAAAATAACGATCTGTAGCATTATGCCAATCCATGAAAAATACAAATTTATTTTCCATGAAATGTTCTTTAAATAATTTAAACCAGTACATGTTTTCTATGGTTTTTAATTGCATTTATTATAAGATAATATAAGTCATTGTCTGGGTTTAAATCCAACCTTTATCCTCTATGACATAAGTTAATTAACACTAAACTAATTACTTAATATGTCTAGGTCTCAGCTGTCTCATCTGTAAAGTGGGTATGATGACAAATTTGTCTGGGTGACTAAATGAGATAATTCACAGAAGACAAAGCCTGATGTACACATAACTATACCTTGATCTTTACGATTGCATTGGAGGTCTTATATTATACTATGTTCTAATTCTTTCTCTATAATCATGCATTGTATATGTGCATTGGTATAAATGTAGGTCTCAGGAAAGTTTGTTGAATGAAAAATTGTGTGTGTATAAATCATTATTTTTCAATACCTTTAAAGTACCTCACCATACAGACATATGATTCATCTAATAACTTTAATGGACATTTAATCTCTTGTCCTACTGAACATTATGATCGTTATTAACAGTTTTTATTTAATTCTTTCTGCCCCTCTTCCCTCCTTCCTACCTTCACCATCTTCATTTTTTTTCTCTTTGTACTGCTAGGGATCAAGCCAAGAGCTTCTCAGAAGTTACCTTTATGACTATGTTATAGCTCCTTGCCATTGCTGTTTTATTCATCTTCTGATTGGAAACCTAAAACCTAAGCACACAATCTCTTGTGAGCATTCCAGACACCAATTAAGTTCCCTAGGAAGTGTGAATCTACAAGAGATGTAAAGGGATATGAGGAAGAGGCTGTCTCCCTGCCAACATTCCTATCAGAAAATAAACTTGGTACCATACTGAAGTGTGATGAGTCGAATTCCCTACTCTGTTAGTGTCTCTTGTAGGAACAATATATTGTCTGATCTCTCCCTTGACTTGGTGAGGGTCTGCTAGCGAAACTTAGTGGTCTGATATCACCTTGGCTACTACTGCTGGAAGGGGGCTAGAACACCATTCAATAGCAAGCTTAGCCATTAGCTCTGTAGCCCGTATTAGATTATTTCAACCCTTGCATCTACGAGTGTACATTTGGTCACTTGAATGATGCCAATCTTGTCAGTGACTGTGAATGGTCATTCTGGAGACACACGACCAACCTCATTTCTGTCACTTTATGAATAAAAATAAAAAATATTTCATAGAAGTACATTTTATTTTACCTCCCTTTTTGTCACTCCATAGCTAATTAATCTTTGTTTCTTACACAGTTTTACTTCTATTTTCATGACTCTCTCTCTATATATATATATGATATTTATGCATCTATATAAAATCTACAATTGAGAGAAAAAATGCATGATACTTGTCTTCTGCAATCGGTTTAATTCACTTAACATAATTACCTGTTGTGACTTTTACGTCAATAGTCTGGATCATTCTTGAATACTGCTCCCAGAGCTCTCACTTCCTAAAATGTACTGATTTTATGCCATCCAATTCTTTATATTATTTTTTTTTTGCTTGATGCAGGTAATTTCTTTTTGACTCACTAATATCTGACTAATAAATTCATCTTTCCTCTCCATATGGTCGTACGTTATCAGATAAATATCATGTGGAGATATCTATGAAAATGTAGTCAGCAAGAGACTTCCACACAGTTCCTATGAGATGCTATCCTCCCCAGGTGTCTGGGCTGTCATACAGAGACAAATGGAAAAAGTCAATATTGAAGATTTTGTATAGTATTATGTCTTCTTCCAATGCAATGTTTCAAACCAGTCTGGAGGTATGATTAAAGACATGATCTGTTCTTTGGAAATACACACACACACACACACACACACACACACACACACACACACACACACACACGGGCGCTAAGATCACTGTCAGTTGTCAGTTTCTACCTGAGTTGCCAGGTAGAGAACATTTCTCTGCCCTGTCTGATTTGAACTCTTCAGCCCACTGCCAAAAATACCACACCTTCTTCCCTTTCCCTGAACCTTATTTTAGATTGATTTTCTGGGATTGGGTTCTTAGGGTTTCTTTGTGTTATGGAGTTTAAAATACATGTCCTAAGTCCTCTCATGGTATCTTCCAGAAAGTTGCTACTGTATTATATGAACGTAAGTCCAAATTTGGATAAAAATCTCCCTTTGAGCTACTCCAGAATAGTCTACCCACTAGCTCCTGGTTTTTCCACATGGATGTGTAAGCAATATTCAAGCCTGAAATAGGATAAAATGAATTTTGTACTTCACCTATAAAAATGCACTTTCATTTTATCTTCCTGTTCTGTAAATATCACCACCATAATATCTATTCAACCCCAAGTCCAAAAGTCACCCTTGTTTCTCTTTTCCTCAGGTGTCACATGACTGCTCATTTTTCCCCACGTCACTGCGATTCCTCTTGTCCAACAGGTGCTCTCCCAGAGCACAGTCCGATCATTCTGTCTTTCCAGGAGCATTTTCGACACGGTCATCAGAACATCTTTTGCAATCATACAGTTCACATCTAACTGTCCTAATGAAAACTGTTCAACAGCACTCTCGAGTGCCAACCTGCAGGGCCTCAGTGCCACAGCTCAGCACAAAGGAGTCCTGCCAAGGCCACCTTCCCACGACTCTCTCTCGCTAATGCAAGCCTCCCAAACCATAGGTTCTCTTGCCTTTGAGCCAAGCTTCTTCTCCTCATGGCGGTCTCTCTGCTCACAACTCTCCTCTTCATACTTACTGCATTCCTCTTTCCTTTCCATCCTTTAAATTGCTAGCCTCTGTCACTAAGTTAGCGCCTCAGGTAGCCTCCCCTGGTGTTTCCTTGATAGCGACTTGAAAAAAATGGAAATAATTTTATTTTAACCTTTTTATTTTAGTTTTCTCACAAAAAAAAA
>PVHP010000442.1:0-57445 GCA_004024765.1 Zapus hudsonius | reverse complement strand
CATTGTGAATTGGTTCTCTTTTGGATTAGGAAGTCTGTTATCAGTATTAATTGTAAAGTATAGCTCACATGAACTGTTAAGAAGAGTGCCATTTTGTCCTTCCTAATGATATAGTTAACGTATTTATCTTGTTATACTTTAAGAATAACCTTTTCTTAAATCACTTTTCTGGTATGGTACCCCAGAAACCAACGATTTTTGACACAAAGACCCCTAAGCTCACAACCTTAAAGCAACCTTAATACTCATCCACCACAACTCAGGGAACTGAGCGGAAGAGGGGGTGGACAGATTGTAAGAGCCCTGGTGGGGGAGACTATCCAGAGGCATGGCCAGGAGAACCTGGCTGAATACTAGGCAATCCATGGTCCCCTGTCACAAGGACTGATCCAGACGACCCATGGAGGAGGTTATCCAGCGGATTGGGGAGGGGAGGGCAGCGGGGAATTAGGGATAACAACTCATTATTTGCCCACTAAATATTGTAACTCATTATGGATAATAATAAAAAACCACCTTCAAGGTCATATACATATTCTGGTGAAGCCATAACTATTTCTGATTCAAAAATCAGATCTCCAGCTCAAGAGATGGCTCAGCAGTTAAAGGCGCTTGCCTACAAAGCCTGATGGCCCAGGTTTGATTCCCCAGTACCTACATAAAGCCAGATGCATAAAGTGGTGCATGCATCTGGAGTTTGTTTGCAGTGGCAGCCCACACTCATTCTCTCTGTTATCTGCTTTTTTCTTATCTCTTTCTCTCATAAATAAATAATAAATAAAAAAGACATTGACATGTATATAAATATTATCCAATGCATAAAATCAGAAATTCTTAACCCTTGATTTTATATTCTGACTGGGTAATTTGGGGGAAGAAATATAAATTTGGGAATTAGTTTCATCATCTGTTGATTTCAAAAGATTCCTAAGTTCCTTGTGAGGCAAATAGTTTTAGGAAGCTATGACAAAGCAGAACATCAGAAGCCTGCATGCTAAATGAGAGCTACAGGTGAGCAGGTGTGTAAGAGACAATGCAATATAAATGTCTGCCAGGAACTTTCAGTCACAGTGTTCCGACTTCTAAGTCATCTAATAATATAGTTTATCATCCTGGATTACATTGTGGTTTCGGCTACTGTGATACTCCAGTGCTAAGGTAGCTCTCCACCGTCAGTACCATAACACTAATAGCATTACATAGCACCTTTCATCTTCGGCTCCTAGATCACTTTATAAGCATCAATTAAATCTTCTCCATGCTAGAATTACTGTGCCCATTTAACAGATGGAAAACTGAGCCACGTTCTTATTTAAAACAGTAGACCAAAGCTTTCTCATTTTCAATCAGAAGACTTCTCTAAGTTAATAATTAGTAAGCTAGCCAAGACTTAGGGTTGGATTTAATGAATGAGAATTTCTGTATGGAATATGGCCTTGGTTGTAGGTTTATGGAGTTGTCTGTGGTGTCTGTGAATGTGTGTGGGAGTATGGAGTATGGGTGGGTATGATGATAAGTACATGGAGTCTGTGGGAAAAAACTTGTGTGACTGTTTGTGTGAGTATAGTGTGCTCTGTAGATACCTGCTCTCTCTCTCTCTCTCTCACTTTCTCTCTCTTCTAAGTTACCTAGATTTTTTTCTTAGCTGCATTTAGCACATTGGGAATTTCCTTGACTACTTTTTAATTCTCTTCCCTGGTCATTCTTTTCCTTCCTGCAATATTTCTGCTTTCTCTGATCATCTTCTAATTCCACCATGTGAAAAATCATACCTCATCTCCTCCCCACTGGCACTCGGTGTCTCTAGCATGGCTGGATATATACATGGTAATTATACTATCCAAATCTATTCCTGTACCTTAACTTTCATCTGGTTGTCTCCACTGACTTACACACATTTCCTTTAAACTACCTCAAACTTAAGAGAATGCATTTGCCAGTACCATGACCTAACCCTCTGTCTCTTACCATTCTTAGTACAGATATAGGTTACTCAGAAGCCAAACACAGAGACCCAGGGTTTCTCCTCAATTTCCCATTCACCTCGCTTTCTATAGTCAAATAGCCAGTCCAAATTGGAAGGCATGATTCTATTTATACCTCTGTGCATCTCTTGATTCCTCCTAGAATCCCACCACGCTTTTGAAATAGACCATCATTATCTCCATCTCGTACCATGGCACAGGCTTTCTAGTAACTCAAGACTGGTATTAGAGTGCATTTATGAATCCATAGTTTGAGAGTGCCTCTGTGCATAAGTCCCTCTGATGATTTCTCTTATGATTAAAATCAAGTCCAAGCTTCAAGCCATCTTCAAGATCATGCATCCTCTGAACTCTCCATACCAGAACCATCCGTGATTACTTGTCTTTTCAAATTCTACCAGCCCATAATTACTCACATATGTAGCTGCAGAGAATTTCCATTTCCCTAGCTTGCATGCTCGCCTAGTTTTTCTACACCTTCTCCACTTCTATTTTTTAACCCTCAGGGAAAAATCTCTTCTTTTGAGAAACCTTCCTGGTTTTTTTATGGCAGCTGTCTAAGGACTCTCAGTTCTCACCTGGTATCATTCTCTTTGAAAGACTATTTGGAGATGTGTCAGATTTTAAGTTTGGAGAATGCAAAAGGGTGTCTGTTCTTAGAACACTTTTCCTTCACTATTCCTGGTTCTGTTACTGACACACAAACATAAGCACTGCTTTGTAAGTATTTATTGAATGGTTGACTAACAGAGTCCATGGCTAGGCTGAGATTGAAGTCTTTGAGGTGCCTACTTTAAAGATTTCCGGAGGGTAGAGAAATGGCTCAGAAGTTAAAGTGTTTGTCTGCAGAACCTAATGACCTGAGTTCAGTTCCCAAGTATCAGGTAAAGCCCGAAGCACAAAATGGCACATTCCTCTGGAGTTCATTTGTGGATGCTGGAGGTCCTGGCAAACCCATTATCTCTGTCTCTCTTGTGTCTCTGTCTGCTTGCAAATAAATAAATGCATAAATAAATAAAATTTTTAAATAATATCTCAGGAAAACAAATCAGACTCATATTGCCCTAAGTATTCATGTTAAGTAATCCACAATCCATGAGCCATGTCTCACTTAGTCTATATGATGTTCTAGTTAAAAAAATATTCAATATGTCCTTGAATTCCCTACTGTATAGCAGGTGCAAAGTGAGGCAGATTTCATGTGTGGTTATAATAATAATCTTGGAATTGGAATCCTGTGTGTCAATGGACTGTTTGTCTATAGGAGATGGTCTCTCTTGATTCTATACACCACTCCATAGTAGGTGGAAACCCTTGGCAGGATAGATATGGGGCTAAAAATTTCCTGAAGCCAGAAAAACCCTATTCTGAGGATCTGTCTGCCTCAAGATTGGTTGGATCATTTTGAAGTCTGAAAGGTCACCTGAGGAGGACAGATGTGAGGGATGTAGTTTCCAGTTTCCTGGCAAGGCTATTCACCATTCTGGACTGGTAGGAAGGGAAGACCCGGCAAGGTGGTGTGATGTGAAAGACAGCTTCGGCTATGGACTTGCATGGGGAGGCCTTGTATATGCATCTGGCCTGCTGGTTGTCTTAAGTATACATGTCAAGGCAAGAAAATAAATTTTATTTAATCATTTGCTGCCTTGACTGATTGCCTTCAACTATAAAAACAAGATATGGATTTATGTTTATATTCCTGAACAAGACATTGTGTAATTGCTAGGGGCTGTCCTGGTATTTGGAAATGATTTGTTTCTAGAAGGATTTTGCTTCTTTGTGAGATAACATAAAATTACTGAACAAATGGTCCTTTACATTTTTGGTAACTGCCAGTAGTAATATAATGTTCTAGCAATAAAATATATTTAAATATACCTTAGGACAAATACTGGTTTTCACTATAACACAGTAAAACAGTATTGCCAAGGATGTATTTGTATGTTGACTTAGTTTGAATGAAAATACTTCAAAAATACCAATATGGTTTCAAGAAATTCATTGGTGATGATTTTAACCTAAGGGGGGAGAATGAAGATTATTATTTTTTTATTGTCCATAATGAGTTACATTATTTAGTGGGCAAACAATGAGTTGTTATCCCCAATTCCCCAATGTCCCCCTCCCCATCCCCAATCAGCTGGATATCCTCCTCCCGTCTGGATCAGTCCTTGTGACAGGAGACCATGGATAGCTTAGTATTCGGCCAGGTTCTCCTGGCCCTAGTATGTTGTTACTGAGGGGTGCCATGCCTCTGGATAGACTCCTCCACCACGGCTCTCACAAGCTTTCCGCTCCTTCTTCCACTCAGTTCCCTGAGTCGTGGTGGGTGAGTATTAAGGCTGCTTTATGGTTGTGAGTTTAGGGGTCTTTGTGTCAAAAATCATTGGTTTCTGTCTCACTGGCTTATCCTGTGTTGCTTGAATGGCTGTGGCTGTGGGTCCCATTATTCATCCCATCATTCTCTGCGGGGTTCCATTTGGATCCTCCACAATACGACTGTGGTGGCTCCTCTCTTGCCAGGATCTCAGCTATCAGCATACGGTCAGTTGGTAGGGTTAGATGGGCCCCAGCTCTCTTGTTTGCATCCTGAAAAACACAAACATAATCTCCATCGGAGAGTGAGGTCAGTGTAGGTTAACAAATATACGAGAATGAAGATTATTTAAACCAAAAGAAACTGTATCTTTTGTTTTGCCTTTTCTCTTTTTGTCATATTTCATAAGGGCTGACATATTTTAGATATTGTTCATCATTTTAAAACTCAAGTAAAATGTTAGTAACTTTGTGTGACTTAGAATACTTTTGACCTAAGCTTGTTGTATATTTTTTCAAAACAATGTATTTTATAATTTATTGGGTACTCAATCAAAACATTATAAATATTAACTACTTTGTAACATTTTAATGTAGTTATTATTATTATCCCTGTGTACAAATGAGAAAACATGGGAAAGAGAAGTTAATTAACTCAATTACTATTATGTTTCTAATAAAGAGCAGGGTAAGAACTCAGTCACTAGCAGTTTGATACCAGTGTCTGCCTGACTGCTTCTTAAAGACAGTGATTAAAAGTTTTCATTTAAAAACCAAGAAGGAATAAAAACAAATTTTTAACACTTAACAAACATGAAATGAGCAGTTACTGACTTAATTTAAAGGAGGTTAATTTTGCAATGTAGAGCTGAGAGTTTAGGAAACTTTGACATACTGTTGTTACAGTTTTAGAAGTGTCATACTTTATACCAAAGAAGCAACATGTTTCAATCAAGAAAGAGTACATGTGCAGACTTGGTAGGCAGAGAGAGGAGGACACTGTGAGTTTGAGGACAGCCTGAGACTACATAGTGAATTCCAGCTCAGCTTCACCTACAGGACCTACCTCAGAAAAAAATAAGAAAGAGAGAGAGAAAGAGAGACAGAGAGAGACAGAGACACAGAGAGGAAAAAGAAGAGAAAGAGAGATGAGTACATATTACTATGCTGCATTTTTCTTTAAAAGAAAGTCACATTACCTTATTTATTTATTTATTTATTTTTGCCACACTTGAAAGCTTTCTTTCTCTTTTTAGCATTGCTAGGGAAACAATGTCACAGACAAACAGTAGTGGTCATGAGCAAAGACAACCCAAGCTCATCTCCTGCATGTAAGTGAATGAATGAATGTCAGTGTTCATGACAAACTGAACACATTTAGCTTGGGAAAAAAGGAAAACAAACTGATCTGAAGAGAGGATGTGATACTGACATGTTCTACTTCACAGTTCATGTGCAATTTCTGTCCAAAAATTTAGGCTTGACCAAATTTATCCTTAACAAGACATCGATTTGTATTTGAATCTACTTGCATGATTTTCATTTTTGCTGTGTGCCTGCATAATAATTATTCCAATTCCCATAAAGATTGAAAATGTGTGTTATACAGCTTTTGAACATAAATGGTTCTAAAGAAATAATCCATAAGAACATGTGACACTCACCTACTTGACTATACAAAGAAATGTATTTCACATTATAGGACCACATTTTTTAGATAGCTAAAGAAAATATGCAGTTTTAGCACATTATAAATGACATTTTATAATCTATAGAGTCAGAACTGTTCCTGAATGTTAAGATGGTTTCCATATTTTCTCCCAGGATAAACACAGAAGAATATAATTTGGCCTAGATCAGTTCCTTTTATATAAATTGGACTGGAAAATTGCATCAGCTTTATTTAGAAATACCCACTGGAGAAATACTTTGATTATTGAGGTCATTGCTGTGACGACGATGACTTAAAAACTAGTCTCACAATTAGCAACTTTTTATGTGAAGTAATTAAACTTAGCCAGAATTAGGAGAAATAACAGATAAAGGCTACAAAACCTTTGGGTTTCTAAAATCAATACTTCTGATTATAAAAAGTACATTTTCAATGTAAAGGATCTTCTATCCCCATGAAAAGAGAAATAACTTATCAGTGTTTAAGAAGTTTAAGGCTTACTTTGTCTTCTTAAATTGGAAAAGACAGAATTTTAATACAGGTATCTTCCTGTCACACCATTTCTCTTTCTCCTTCTTGGATTCCTCTTCTTCCTCCTCCTGTTTCTGAATAATTGTTGCTCTCAAATAGAAATTAACATAGTTTCTGGGCTGATGACCTTATGGTGTCTTAATTGGAATATTCTTAGAACTTACATCCTGTTGAGGAGAGAGGAGAAAAAAAAAACCTAAGTCCAAAGATATAAAAAATATCTTGCATGCAAAATAGTACAAGTCACATGGAGAAAGATGGAGCAGGACATAAGAGAGAAGGATGTGCTCAGAATCAGATACGCATGTCTATAATTGCTACAAACTGGAACCAAAGAGATGATCCGATTTTCTCGTCTTAAGTACTAATGCATGAGTATTTCATGAGTATTATCCTAAATGTAACAAAGTTAGAAACATAAAAGATATGAGTTGATTTTAAATGTTAGTCTCTCCCAGACTACTTAAGAATGCAATGTCAAGAAATCATCCAAAGAAATGAGAATGCCCTTCCATTTTTTCATTCTAGCCACTTGAACTTTTTATTTATTTTACAATCCAAATATTAATTATCATCATCATTTCAAGGAACAGTCAAGAAAATGTTGAAAACATGGGAAAAAAGCATAAACAAAAAGGCAAATTACATAGACAGAAGTGAAATTGTTTTGAAAAAAAGTATATCATAATATAAACTGACAAAATGTAAAATAAATATTAAAATGTAAAAAACTAAATATTTACAGTAAAAACTTTTGTATGAAAAAAAAACTTTTGTATGTTCATAACTTTTCAAGAACATCAATTACATCAACAATAATGGAAACTAAATGTTATACCATCAACTTCATGGACTTGTCAGTGACTGTTGAACTCTTCTGTGTCTGCAAACATGAACTCAATGTACATGTCTTGTATTCGACATTAGGCATATAAATAAATTGTCATGTTCTTTTCATGTTTCCTAGGCAGCCTAGTCTGACAATCCTACAAAGACATTTTCAAAATAGCCTCATATCCCCTTGATGCATGTCATGTCCTGAATCATACCTAGGTAATTTGATATATATTAGGACACATTAGCTCAATTTTACTATACATTTGCAACATCTTTGTATTTATCACATTTTAAAAATACATTTAAAAATAATTATAAGCCCTGAAAGTATTCATTGGTATGAAATCTCTTCTTCTTTATAAAAAGACTATCAAGATATAATTTTAAAACTCTACTACGATTTGACCATTAAAAGAATGAAAAAAGTATGAAATTTCTTATGTACTTGTATGTGTGTTTTTTTTCATTTTGAAGAGTAAAATTTCCCTCTTATCAATACTTAATGTTAACACTAATTTAAAAATGAAACTTCTTCAAATAAACTGTGAAAAGATTTAGGGTACAATTAGAAAACCCTATTCATTTAGTCTTGGATCTACTTTTTGGTTTACAAACTATTGAATATTTTTGTGCTTATAACATATTTTCTTCCTGTCTTTCTAAATTTTGTATTCAAAGACAGTTTTAATTATTTGAAGAGCTCCATTTTAAATTTCTCATTTTCTTTCAGATTACTTTTATTATATATCTCCCAACTCCCCTCTTGGAATCTAAATTTTAAAGTTCTTTTTGCCTTGCTCACACAGATGTGAAAGTCAGAGGGTTTATATTATGAATTTATTCCAGAACCAATGCACATCAGATTTAAAATGAAAATTGTATTGAGTTGTTTGATTTGCAGAAATAACTAGCCTAAGTGCTTCGGTTTCAAATAGTAATTAGTTTTCAACCCAGACAGTCTGGATAACTATATATTTACTACCTTATAAAGAACTATCATAACAAGCCCTTAAGCATTATTTGAAAATTAATAAACTGAGCAGAAGGAAACACTTTACTTTCCCATAGCAACACAGACTGAGTTATATTGTTTTATTGCGAAATTTCACTTTTCAATTATAGGTTTACTAAATTAAGAGGCTTGAAAAGCATAAAAAACAATTATTAGTTTCTTAACAGTGTAGATGACTAATGCAATGAGTACACTTTAGAGTAAAAAATAAAAATAGAAGAAAAACCTCTTTTCCTTTTAAAAAGAAATTCTTTCATTCGATTCCCTGAGAATATGTCTTGTTTCACAAATAAATGTTGTTTCTATTGTATTAATAGAAAGCTTTATGTCTTTAATGGGATTATTATAAATTAAGTAAAAAATAAATCTTTCTAAACTCTTATTCTTTAACCTCTTTTCAAGTATATGTTTTCATTAAAAAAAGAAACTTAAAAGTAGAGCAATAAAAAAGTGATTGCTAGAACTTTCAAATGTACAAAAGATTTGGCAATATGAATTTGAGCTAAATCACAGTTGCTGTTGATGATTATATTCGATTTAAAAGCTAAAATTATGTATAAATTGGGTTAATTGCTTAGAAGGGTGAGTGGAAGACAAAACTACTTAACCTAATTCTGACCATGCCAGGGTGAGGGTGGAGAGCCAGTGTTCACACTCACTTGCAGAGAAGAGCTCTCCAATTCCTTTTCTCCAAGGCCCTGCTCTGGGGCTCTAGTTGTGTAGAATGGAGATTTGAGGCCAAGTCTATGTGAGTGATGTGTAGGCATGCCTCGATGGATGTTAGAGCCTGAATAAATAAATAACAAGCATTGCAGGCTAGGAAGATCCTGAGAGTGAGCTGAAGATGAACTGCAGTTTTGTTTTTTTTTTTTTTTTGCTTCCATTTCTAACTTCCTCACTCAACTTGAACTCACCCCCCCTTTCCTGTCGAAATTAAGGCACAGTGGTAATGAGAGAACTTTGCCAGGTAACTCAGGTTTAAAAGTCCATGTTCACACCAGTTGTGTGACTTGAGTAAGGTCCCTTCTCCTATCTGTCACTCCATTTGCTAATCTTCGAAGTAAAAATAATCTCCAGGATTGTTGCGAGATTTAAGCCAGTTTTTATGCTTGAGTTTCTATGTGACACCCAACAAAGAAGAGCCTGAGAAAAAGCAGCAATTTTAATGAAAAATTCTCATCCTACTCTATAAAGGATTTTTAAGTGTTTAATTCCTCAACTCCTTAAGACATTAATTTACTGGTGATGATTAGAAAAGGAAGTTTAAAACTAAAAAAAAATACAAATAAGTGACAGAAAGAGGAATAGAGAGTATTAATCACTGAGTAGACTCCAAGCTATTAAATGTAGCACTTGTAATGTTCAAAGCATCAGCCTTGAGTTGCTTAATATCACTGAGTGAGATGTCCAAGTCTATGTTCCCATTAAAATAGAGAAATCAGCAAAGGAGTGGAAAGAGATGAATTAATTAATTCAAAACATATCACTAATAATAAAACTACCACATGTAGAGAAAGAGACAAAGCTAGAACTATGTGAGCTCCTTGGTAATTTCAGTCCATCTCCACACCATGGATACGATGGGTGTTCAGCTAGTGTCTAGTAAGTGAATAACTAGCTTTGTAACTGTCAGAACTCTAAACCACATTAAAAAGTTGATGGTCAAAAGGGTTTATCTGATTCCCAGGAGTATTTTGTTTGGCCTTGCTAATTTGCTAAAATGGGATTCAGTTAATGATCTTACAGTGAATGTTCTTACTGCCACAAAATTTGAGCGATATTCAGCACATCAACATTTTACTATAGATAATGGAGGAAGGATCTTAAAGGGGCTAAGAAGCTCAGTTGACAAAATACCATCACACAATCCTAGCCCTACATATGGTGATCTCAGGGGACTGTTCAATCCTAGCCTCTTCCTCCCGCCTCTGACTCACAGGTTGTTTCTGGTGAATTATTTTTTTGAGCAGGACTAAATTATGCATAATTCAAGATCACCATTATTTATGTAAGTGAGGTTTACCACTAGTATTCTAATGTGGATTTTTTTAGCTAGAAGAATTCAATACAATTTCCAAGGATAGAAATATACCTAGAACTAAGTAATCCATAATGGTAGAGAAGTAGTATTTTAATATATAGATCTTAAGGGAGTCTTTAGTAATAGTGCACTTGATAAAATATTCACAATAGTTATATATGCAGCTAAATTTGATGTATATATCTCAGGATATATATATATATATATTTATATATATATACATATATATATATATATGATTTTAGAGATAGAGCCTAGCTGTAGCCCAGGCTGACCTGGAATTCACTATGTAGTTTCAGGGTAGCCTCAAACTCACTGTGATCCTCCTACCTCTGCCTCCCAAGTGCTGGGATTAAAGGTGTGCCATCCCACCCAGATCAGGATATTTTAAAACATGGCTGGAGATATAGTTCAGTAGTAGAATGCTTCCCTTGCATGTGTAAGACCCTGGGTTCAATATCCATGCAAACAAGCAAACAACAACAAAAAGTCTCCAACCAATCAAGTGAATTAAGCTACCAAATCATGGCAAGTCTTTTCCACACTGAATCTACTCATATTTTATTTAAATAAAAATTATGCAATGACAAAAGTATAAGACCACAAAATTATTATCAGCTAAATTTCATACCCACAGACTCAAAAGAGCAAATATCACATAGAAAGCCCTTTAGTAATTTTAATTTATATTTCTCTTATGCCTTCCCTCCATCCCTTCTTTCTGTCTCTTAATGTTAGATTCCCTATATAGCCTACTCTCCAGTGCCTTGTTCAATGAGTCAAGTGATAATTTCAAGTACAGTACATTTCTTCCTTGCAAAGCTGGTTCCACTTACTAAATGATTTATGTGTGATATGTTAACCAGCTGCTTCACTCATCCAGACCTATTGATGGAGAAATAAATATGACTTTCATCATTTGAGAAAAATTCCAAGATAAATTTGGGAATTTTTTTTTCAAGGTAAGGTCTCACTGTAGCCCAGGCTTTCCTGGAACTCACTCTGTAGTTCCAGGCTGGCCTTGAACTCCAAAGATCATACTAACTCTGCCTCCCAAGTACTGGGATTAAATGTATGTATCTCCACACCTGGTGTGAATATATATATATATATATATATATATATATATATATATATATATATATATATATATATATATATTTCATTTATTTTGGTGTCCTCATTAAAATTTAATGTTAAACTTAACCTTTACCCTCTTGATATTTAGTTCAATTACATACTACCAACAAACCAACTTGCCCCTTGAATATATGTATTAAGCACATGAGTAACTGGTGTAATCAGTTTTATCTTTGAAGAGTTGGCCAAACCAACAATGATAAATGCTATTGAGAACCTTTTACTTTTTCAGAATATTAAAAACCAAATATGTGGACAACCCAATCCCACCAACAGGACCTGAGATGCTGCCTGTCACCCAGGCAGGAGAGGAACCCCTTATTTTATAATGCAGAGCCCAAACAAAACCTTTGAGGAAGTGGCAGGATAAGCAAGAGAGCTACCTCCACAACAAGTCAGAAAACCTGTGAAAGGATAATGGAGACAGATATTGAAAATACCCAACACAAACCAAAGCAGAAATCCAGAGACTCTTAAGACCTCAACAGTAAAGGAGACCTAAAACTCACCCACCATGAATCAGGAAACTGATCAGAAGAGGGGGCAAAAAGATTTTAAGAGCCATGGTGGGGGAGAATATCCAGAGGCATTGCACCCCTCAAAAACAACACATAAAGGAAAAAATAATAAAACTGGCTACCTCTGGTACAATCCATTACCCCCTAACCTATGGACTGGTCCAACAAGCTCACTGAGGAGGGCTTCCAGTGGGTTGGTGACAGGGAGGAGGAAAATGAGGGTTCCATCATAAGATTTGCTCAAACAATGTATCTAATTATTGACAATATATATGGGGTAAAAACCTAAATAGTCAACATATAATGAAAGAATAAATGATATATCTGGTGAGAAATTATCCTCAATGGATATCTGTCCATCATGAATGTTTTTAAGTTTACCTCAATAATTAGTTTCAGATTAAATAACTGAAGACATATCTTGACCAATAGGCTCTGACGAGATTAAGTATGACTTTGATGAAGAAATGTGTAACTAGCCTTTACATAATAGAGAATAGCACAATACAAATTCAATTTCTGAAAGGCCAGAAATTTGTCAGTCCACTTCATTAGGTACCAAGCTTGGGAAAGAAAATGATGTGTGAGCTAATGAACACACAAATAATTACGCTGCACATTTTAGTGCTGCCACCAGACTTTGTGAAAGGCTGTATAAAAGGATCTTAAGTTTGTTAGACTGACCCCTAAAGGCACTTCCTATTGTAAAATAGTCTATTAAGAATTGGTCTACATTTTGGAAAGCAATAATATTAAGTTCATTGTGGCTTTTTGCAGTTCAGGCACTAATTTAGATTGTGTAATCCTCTTAAGATTTTAATGGGTAAAAGCTATTTTAAGAATTTTTGCAAGCAAAGTATATAGGTACGCTTAGAAAGGTATTTCTCTTTGAGGCCTTTAATATATAAATAAGATACTCCTGCTAAATTGACTCATGTTAAAAATGCAACACATCCAGTCAGAATAACTTAATAAGACAGGATCTTGTGTAAGTTAGTATTATTACTCAACCTTGGCTCCAAAACTTGATTTTAAAAGCCAAGTATGCCCTATTTGTTCTAAACATATAAGAATATGGTTGCTATAATTAAAAAATAGCTAGTTCATTTTTGGAAAAAAATAAGAAAACAGAATTGAAATATCATTATCTTTCTAATAGACTCTACACTGAATACAGACTTTTGAGCATTGGTTTTTATGTGATGATATGACCTGTCAATAAATGTCATAAAAACATTTGAAAAGCTAACTAGTGTTCTACTGCTTGAAGGCTGTGATGGTCAAGTTTTATTATTAATATGACCCATGGATTTTGATCTTCTGGAACTTGTGTGCTGGAGGAATGGAGATGGATTTGGTACTTGCACAGTCAAGTTATAAGGATTATTCTGGTAAGAATTTGAAAATGCTAAGTGCAGAAAGAATTGCATTTGGACTCTTGGCTTATGAATTTTCTAAGCAGAAAGGGAAATTACAGAGAACTTTATTGGAACTGCTTTACTGGAATAATGAGTGAATGTATTTTGCTGCCCATGTTCAAAGAGTTTGATCAAGGTTGAATTTAAGTAATAGACTGATATGCTTGGCTGAACTGAGAATTTAAGATTTAAATTTGGAAAAAAAAATCCAAACAAGTTTGACTTACAGCCACTGAGACTGATTGCTAAAGGTGCTATTATAAGTGATATTACCTTGATTAAGGATGGCCCAACTGCTTCATAATAAAACAATGGAAAGAATGCCTGAAGTGTTTCCACCCAGAAAGGACTAAATGATAGATTGTACAAATTCCTTTGGACAGAGATAGCTGAAAGCAAGGAACCTGTTGTTCAAGGTCATGATTTATTTTGACTCTGAATTAACAACATGGTTGTGTCCTGCATACCTGGTATTGCTTTTGGAAGCATGAAAAATACATGTGAGGAATGGCTCATGAAGTACCAGTGTGTGAAGTCCCTGATTGGCAAGTGAAGCCATTGTAAGATGGACCATGGTTTGCAATGGAGATCTGAAAATGTTTTGGATGTACCAGGATTTTGCAAGGGCTACCATGGAGTGCTGTTGGCTCAGGGTAGATATTTTCTCCACATACTCAGTCAAGCTTGAGGGACAGAATTGGAAAACTCAGAGACTGACAGTCACTGCTTATTGTATTAGACTTGAATTGTAAATGCCTGATGTTTCCCTAATGGTTGTTGAGTTTGCATTGGTCCAGTCTCTCCTTGATATGCCTCACAGTAGTTTGAAATGTTTACTCTGTGCATGATATGTTAAAAGCATGTAACTTGTTTTGATTTTATAAAACTCACAGTTAAGAGATGTTGCCTTGTATTGGGGGGAAATTACACAATTCCAGTTTTAAGTGGAATAGTTATATCATGTTAGGCAGAATTGTGATATTGTTATTGTCTTCATTTGGAAATTAAGTTTGATCTCAGGAGATATGGTTTGATGTTAAGAAAAGGGGGTGGACTTTTAATGATTAGCTTTGTTATCAATTTGACCTGTTTAGTAATCTTGGGTGGGTCTCTGAGGTTCATAGGATGGCATCCCTCTCAATAAGGGATAAGATGTAAGGAGGCTCAGGGGAGCTAGAAACAAAAATCCCTTCCTGGGAGGGCAGCACAGGAAGGAAATTACAGAGACTCAGGGAGTCAAGAAGTCTGGGGAAGGGTTGTATTGTAGTCAATTTTCTCTGTTGCTGCATAGAAACAACCCAACCAAAGCTGATTGTGGAGGAATAAGTTTATTTGGATTACAAACTTGAGGGGAAGCTCCATCAAGTCAGGGAAAATGATGGTATGAGCAGAGGGGTGGACATCACCTCTGCCTCAGCACTGCAAACAGCAGGAGGAAGGTGTGCCAAATACTGGCAAGGGGAAGCTGGCTTATAAAACCCATAACCCTGCCCCCAACAACAGAGCTCCATCAAGGTTCCAATATCCAAACTGCCATCAACTAGGGATTGAGCATACAGAACACATTCATTTGTGGGGGACACTTGGATCAAACCATGACAGGTTGTAAGACCCCACCCTAAGGCTATGTAAAGGGGAAAGAAATACCTCCTGCCTCCTTGCTGTTGTGTGTGTGGTGTTGGTTATGGCATGCATCTCTCTCTGTCTCTCTATCTCTCTCTCTGTCTCTCTCTCTCTCTCTCTCTCTCTCTCTCTCTCTCTCTCTCTCTCTCTCTCTCTCCTTGGACCTGTGAAAGGGGGCCAGCCTTGTTCTCCATTATGGAACTTTCCCCTGATCTGTAGCTTCAATAAATCCCTTCCTACCATATCTGCACCTGGTTTGGAGTTTTATCCCAATGGTGTGTAACTGACTACAACAAAGGCCATAATTATATTAACCCATCTGCTAGTGATGACAGTACTATACCTTCATTTTTTGTTTTCTTTTGTTATTATAATCAAAGTTTGAAAAAGCACTTTTTTTAGAATTTCATTGAAAGGAAATTTAGAAATATGTAATATTAAGAGCATGGCTCTAAAGTTAAAAATAACAAATTAAAAAGAATATCTCTTACACAAGATTTATGAGGTACCACAAACTCCAGGAAACACTAATTTTCAGAGACTAATTTTAAAACAATTTTCTAAATTGGGGCCTAGCAGACCTGGAATACACTCTGCAGTTCCAGGCTGGCCTTGAACTCACAGTGATCCTGCTACCTCTGCCTCCCAAGTGCTGGGATTAAAATCATGCACCACCATGCCCAGCTGGAAACACTATTTTATATAAATTACATACACACATACACACATAATTTTAGATGTAGAAATTTATATCTTATTTTCAAAAAAAATGCATTTAACCACACTTATAAATATATTCACCAGGAATATTGTTTTCCCAGTACCTGACATGCCTCTATGGTTTAATCCCCTTATTCTACTTGCTCCCAACTACCTCTTGACTGCTATGTTTCTATGGATCATTCTGGATTCAAATCACATATGGTTTGTTCTCTGAATGCACAAGTTCATCCTTCTCTGTCAAAATACTCACCTCTGTTACTCTTTGTGACCTCTGTAAAAAACCTACCTTCTACAGTATTTTAAAGTTTTTAATGTTGATCTTGTCTTTAGAGTTCCTGAAGGTTTGGGCTCTACCACATTGCATTTGCATCTCTAAGTCAAAAGCTGTTTGTTAAATTCTCAATAAATATTTGTTGGGTTGAACTCAGTCTTGACTTGAATTTTGTTTTCCCAGTAAAAATGTAGAAATGCTTATCTGACTGTACATCAGGCATACACTCTGCCCCTAGGTTCAGATCCAGGTCACAGGGATCCACCCAAATTATAGCTGAGTTTTCCACATGCTAATAGGCATTGAAAAAAACACGGCATCTGATTTTCTTGTGGATGGAGAAAAAGGGAACAGGAATCTGCCTAAACATTCTAGGATTGGCTTATAATAGAACTAGCTTGCTTTTAAACTTTATGCTATTCCAAACACTAAGAAAAATTTATTAATATTTATTCTTAATATAACCAAGCTTTTAAGGAATATTCATTTTATGTTTAAGAATACTAATTTTTTTAATTATTAACGTTTTTATTGGCATAAAATTACATATATTAACACAACAATATGCTCAATATCATAGGTTCTTAGATAAAGCCATTGAATCCATGATGACATTCCCTCTTATGCATTAATTATTCTCCCCCACCCATGACTCTTACATTCTTTCCGCCCCCTTTTCCGCAAATTTCCCTGAGTCATGGTGGGTGAGTTTATATTTTGTATAGTTATTGGGTTTTTAAGAGTCTGTAAATTTGTATTTTGGACAATTCTGGGCACCCTTGGTGCCTCTCTCCATTGTCCTTCCCCAGGTTATCTGCCTTGCTGTGGGAACAGCTCTTTTGCTCGCCATCTCACTTCCTTAGAGGTTGCGTTAGGGGTCTAAATGGTGAGTTTGAGGTGAATGGTCTCCTGCTTGGGTGTCCCCTGTCAAGTCATGTCCCTTTGGTGGAGTTCGGTTGTCCCAGGTTCACGTTGCTTTCTGAAAAATACAAACAGAGTCTCCAGTGGAGAGTGAGATCATTATTGGTCAATTGAGACAAATATTGCTAGGTTGGTGAGCATTTGGAGAGTGTAGCCTTTCTGAGGACCTATGGTTAGTGAGGATTTTCCCACATAGATGGGGTTCTTGGTCCCCATTCAGGGTGGCCCTGGGTCCCCTTAACAGTCAGGGGTTCCCTGCCTCAGAGCTGATCTCATAGCCAATTAGCCAGCTGTTGATTACCCACCTAGGTTGGGCGCCACTATTGCACAGATGGACACTTCTTGACTTGCTTGTCTGTGCCATATAGCAGTGTGCTCTGCACTCTCAGGCCATTGGTCAGTGTAACTTGAAGATGCCTCCTGCTGTCTCGGGTTATCGTTGATCTGGTTCCCCTGGCATCTCGTGCAACACCTTCCAGCATTACCCAGGCTGTCCATCTGGGAGCTGATTTTGTTTCTGGATTCAGCAGGGTCTCTCATTGTTGTGTGATATCAAGGAAAAATAATTTTTTGAGGTAGGGTCACATTCTAGGCCAGACTGATGAGGAATTCACTATGTAATCTCAAGATGGTCCTAAACTCCTTGAATTTGTGTCTCCCAAGTGCTGGGATTAAAGGCATCTGCCACCATGCCCAGGAAGAATACTTTTGAAAGTATTTTTTTTATTTTATAAATTGACAAACTACAATTATATACATTTATGTGGTCGAAGTGACACAGTGATATTTGGAAATGATGTAGAACAGTTAAATCATGCTAATCAAGACATCATTTTTTCAAATACTTTTGTGTTAAAAACATTGACATTTTCTCTCAGTGATTTTGAGATGTACAATTCCCTAGAGTAAACTATGTTCACCAGGTAATGCAATTGATCTGAATAACAAAACAGCAACTCTATTGCTATCTAGTTTAAATTTTGTTTGTCTTGAATATCATCTCCCTAGATTGTGATAATGACAATTTGACTCTCTGGATATTTAGAGGTTACAATGAGGACATGTGGTACTGGTGTTTTGGGCAATGATGTATCACATAGGTTGATAACCTCAAGGCTCCTCAGTGTCATTGTAAATCACAGTTTCCTTACATCTTATGATTGGATAAAATTCTACTATATATATATATATATATATATATATAGTATTTTTCCTCAATCATTTGTGAATGGATACTTATGTTGGTTCTATAACTTAACAATTGTAAAGAATACTATAAATTACTCAAACACTAGCAAAATAAGCAGATTTAATACTAAAAATACATAGAAACTGAGTTTGAGAAAATAGTGAAGATTAACATAATGTCTATTGCAGAAACTTAATGTGAAATGAAGAACTAGCTATTTTTTTTGGATATTGGACTTGTGATTTCAACTGATTTTATACAATTATTACCATGGTCAGATCTTATTTTAAATGCTTTATATATATATATATATATATATATATATATATATATATATATATGAGTTTATATAATCTTCTAATAATTATATATAACAAACATAACTAGCATCTCTATTGTATACAAATGGGACCTTTATGAGGTTTATTAATATAATATAATAATAATAATATAATAATACTTAAATTATAATCACCAAATCTATGATTCATTTAAATAGCTTGGCTCTACAACCAGAGGTCATCATAGCTAGGCTATGGGACCTCTCTACTAGTTCCAGGAACATGTTATATTTCTTCCAGTAGCTCTGTGATAGGAACAAATCAATTCAGCATGTGTGTATTCCATACTGTCTGTATTGCAGGACCTATAAGAGATTTTGGTGACTCTACCTAAGTTAGCAAAATCTTTATTCTCATGAAACTATGGTGTGGTGACGAAAAGAGGCAGGTAATACACTTGTTGAAAATATTAATCACTGATATTATAGTGATAATATAGACAGAGACATGAGAGAGAAGGGAGACTATCTGTATCCAACAAGGCAGTGGGTCATCAGAAAAGTCATCCTGGACATTAGTGCCATGAGCATAATCAAGGATGGAGAGTTAATAATAAGAGAGCATGTCACGTATACTTCAGGAGAAAGAACTGATGTGAGGAAGCTGCAGGTAAGTGGCACAGTGCTCTGAAAGGAGTCTGGGGCTCAGGGTGAAGGGCGTTGGAGGATGTTAAGCTGCGAACTGTGAACTATAGCATGACAGTCTTGGGAACCACTTAAGGTTTGGAAGTCAGCTGGTGACATGATCAGAATGGCATTTTAGAAAGGTCACTCTGACAAAAGATGGGAAGGCAGACAGCTCAGAGCAAGAGGCCTTTGTGCAAGTGGAAAAAACTCAGAAAGGAAGCAGGGGAGCGCACTCATGAAGACGCTCAAAAGGTCCAGTCAATCAGGTGCTCTGCGCCCATAGGGTACAACATATGCTTTCATAACATTGGTCCTTCATGATGGTATAACTTTCTTCCTAAGTATTTTCTTCTGCAATAGAATTCAACATACTATTAATAAATCATTTTTGAATACATGAGAGAATGACAATGACTAGATTTAAGGAAAAGAAAGAAAAGTAAATACAAATAACTGTTAAAGTTTTGGCCCAGAACAGAGTGGAAGTAGAGGATGCGATGAAGGCCCCAGTGGATGAAAGAAAAGTTGAGTTAAGACAAGATGTGAGGCTTAGATATGAAGTGGTATCTACAAGTGAGTTTGATGTACACAGCATATTTCTGGCCTGGAAGTTGAGCGCCAGTATTAAGGTAAAAGCTTTGTGCTTAGACAAGGCCCTCTATGGAGAGTACTTAAATAGAATACAAATAATATACTGTGAAATATGGAGAATATAATGCAGTGGAGATATAACACAGAAAGAAGACAGAATAGACGCAAGTAGAAATGAAGAAATGCTTCTAGGAGCAAAGGGTAGAAGCTTCGAGGTCACAGGATTTCTGAAATGGTGTGAAGTGTCAATGACCAAAGACAGCTGTCATTTTGCATGAACTTGAAAGAAAGTATTCTATATTCAAATTGCTGAGATCATTAATAAAAATGCCTTAGTTCCGTAGCATGCTGAAGCATAGTGATTTAAGGGTTTAATATGGACCTCAAAATAAAATCCTGCCTGAGAATGAATTAAGCATCCCCAGAATGTCAATAAGAATTTCTGAGAATTACCATTATTTTTCTATGAAGAAAAGTAATCCAGAAACATGAATGGTGTGGTACTTGATTTTTTTACCACTGTTAATCCATTAGCAACTTACTCCCCTTGAAATATAACTTATTCAAAACACTTGAGGTTGGCATTTTCTGTCAATGCTCATCAGAGCCCATCAATCATTAACAGAAATTGTCAGCTTAGTCAAATGAAAGCATTTGCAGGACTAATTGATAAGAACATTTTGGCCTTATGTTTTTCATAGCCTTAAAATCTCGTATAAAACAATAGCTAACTGTAGGTGACCTCATGGTGCTCAAGCAAATTTTTGATGCATGGCACCAGATATAAATTGTCGTTTCTAAGTTAAGAAATAAAAATTCATTAAAAATTATAGAAATAAACAGAATTGCTGGGTCTATTCTTTGCCCCATGTTCACACATGACCAATAACAATTTCCTTTTCCTCATTATAGACCTGTTATATTTATTCTCAAAAATGGATAAGTCATAGTATACCTGCTTAGTGAGAGGCCTAGGAAAAGGATCTTTTGTCTTTTCCTCGAACTATGAAATTTATCACTGCCAATACTTTATGTGTTGAAATTTATAAAACAAAACACAGGAAAAGAGATTCCAACTATATACTTAGATATATTTCTGTTATAGCCCGTCCCTTTGTATAGTTTTTCATAGTCTCCTACCTCAAAGATTTTGAGTTTTAGGAGAGCTAAAGGATTAGGACACAGATAGTTCCCAGACTCTCTGAAGGAGGCCAGGTGGGGCAGTTGTGAGTTTTGAGACAGAACATTCTTCATTTGGTAATTCTTGAAGTCAAAGCCATGCTATGTAAAGACCCTGGATTGCCACACAGTGGGGGAAATGCCTCCCCTTATGAACCTCCAAAACTGTTGCTACTTCTTCCTTGCCTGCTACTAAGCAGTCCCAGGGTATGATTTATTGCCACTTAGACACTGTAGACTTTTCTCTAAATTATGTCCCTAATAGCTTAAGTTCACAAGTAAAATTTTGCACTGGACAAGATAAAGCCTGCATGTCATGTAACACCCCCAAGAAAAACTTAAAACTACAACTTTCTTTTCAAAACAATCCTACTTTTAGTATCTTTCTGAGTTCTTGTGATTACTATCTATAGAATTAAATTCACTAAAGTTTGGTTTTTTTCAACTCCTTTCAAATCCTGAATTAAGAAATGGCCATCTTTGTTGAAATATATCTACACACCGACCTTGGGGAACTTATAATTAACTTTAGTCTCTGTCAACATAAAAAATTTATTCCATAAGGAAAACTTAAAACACTGGCTTATTATCTGGGTGGCTGTGATAAGTCAGGTACTTCAGGACTTATGGCTTTCACAGTTCTCCTTGTGAATAGGATTATATTTTTCTTTCATGTTTGAGTTGGTTTTCCAATAATTATTTTTGACATTCCTTCCTTTTTATAGAAACACAAGTAGGGAGAGAGTACATTTAGATTTAAACTGGTTCTGACCAAACAAATGGAAGTAAATGGACAATACTTCCAGAAATTCTATAAAATAGGGACAAGTGTTCTTCTTCTGTAAGCTGGTCCAAAGTATGCATCACTCCACATGTCATTGGACAGATCCGTCCTACTGCCTCAGGGTGAATTTCACTCCTAACATTAGATCAATAACAGGAAATCAAGACAGTCTTCACAGTGCTGGAAAGCAGCAGGCAATTGTTTAGAGATAAGGGCCACCAGCAGTGGGGAAAAGCAGGGACCCTGTAAGCTATGGAATCAACCAACCTGACAAGATGCTTGCACCTGTGCAATAGTGGCACACAGCCTATGTGGGTAATCAGTGGCTCTCTTATTGGATAAGTGGCAGGGTCAGTGGTGGAGAAGCCATACTTGGTACTGAGAACCAAGTCAGAGTCTGATGGATATGATGGGCACAGACTCCAGAGAGAAGCACACACTGGTCTTTGGCTAAGAAGAATGACTATAACCATCAAAAAACTATTAAATAACTCTTCCATTTGAATCATGCTGCTTTCACTCTTGGTTGGAGAATGTGTTTTTATTTTCTTTTTTCTTTCCTTTTCTTTTTTTTTTTTCAGATGGAAGCAAAACCTGGGGAGAAGCAAGATATATCAGTAATAAAACAAGATAGCCCACTGGCCAGCATGAAACAAGCCACTTCCAGCACATCAGCCAGGATCCAAGAAACATTAGAGAGGAAATGGTAATTTAAACATGGGTGCTGCCCTCACTGCTAAGCTGAGAACCAACCTTAGGGAGATAGTTATAAACACTGAGGATCCTCAAACTCATAAAAGCAACAATCTAGAGGTTTCAGAGAGCTCAACACTAGAGTTCCAACACACCAAGGCTCAGGGAACACTGCAGTAGAGGGGCAGAAAGATTATAAGAGTCATAAGTGCGAAGAAGTACTCTGAGGCACTGTTCCCCTCCCCAGAGACTGCTGCATCCATGACCTCATGGAAAACACTGATAACCCCACTGAACAGGGCCCCCAGTGAGTAGCTGAGTGGGAGAGGGAATATAAGATTATAATCCAATGAGAACATATCCAATATGTGCTCATATAGTAGATGTCATAATTAATAGAAATATTTTAAGTAACCCTTAACTGGAAATGAGTTCCATGGTAAACCCTTATGAGGACCAAGAACCTGGGTTCCAAGGGGAAACCCTCCTAACCAGAGATCTACAGAGAGGCTATAGACATTAGACTATTAATAATGTTTGTTTTATTTAACCTATACTGATCTTACTCTCCATTGGGGACTCTGTATGTTTCAAAAAGCAGTGAGAACAAATAACAGCTCAATTCCACCAACAGGACCTGTGATGTTGCCTAACATCCAAGCAAAATCACCCCTAATTTATGATATAGAACCCAGATAAAACCTTTCAGGAATTGGAGAGATGAGCAAGAGACCTACCTCCACAGCAAGTCAGATAATCTCTGAAAAGATAATGGAGACAGACACTGAGGATACCCAACACAATCCAAAGCAGAAATCCAGAGACACTTAGGAACTCAACAGTAAAGCAGACCTAAAACTCACCCACTATCACTTAGGGATATGAACAGAAGAGGGGACAGAAAGATTGTAAGAGCCATGGTGGGGGAGAATATCCAGTTATTCATTGCCCCCCTCAGCAACAATACACAGAGACAAAAATACTGGCTACCTCTCATTCAATCCATAAACCCCTACCCCATGGACTGGTCCAGCAAGCCCACTAAAGAGGGCCCCCAGCAGGTAGGCAGGTTGGGGACAGGGAGGAGGGAAATAGGGTACCATCAAAGACATGCTCATAAAATGTATCTATTATTGACAATAAATATGGGGGGGGAAATCAAGTTCAGAAAATTCTATTACACACTCAAAAAATTAATTAATTAATTAAAAGTTTAAAATATTCAAAAATATAAGTTATTCTTTGAAGCTGGGGCATGGTGGAACAAGCTTTAATTCCAGAATTTAGAGGCAGAGACAGAGATCACAAGTTTGAGGCCAGCCTGGGATATACTGAGTCAAAACAAGAAAAAAATTAACTGTGAGAAACAGACTCAGAAGATTCACCATATTGAAAAGAAAAAGGTGACATGAAGGTTAGAAATGATTTCTCATGCAAGTAATCCAAATTTAACTGACTGGGTCAAAAAAAAAAAAAAACCATGAAAGTAGAACAAGGATTAAATGAAATTAAGATGACTTTCAGTAGAGTGAGAGAGGTCGAGAAAATGTTATTGGGAAGTGGGTTCAAAATGCGTCATGTTCACGTATGAAAGTGTCAATTAAAACAAAACAAAAAAATGCAAGATAAGTGAGGACAAGTTAGTTTTGTGGACAGAAAATATTTTTTTAAATATAAATTTATTGTCCATAATTAGTTACATTATTTAGTGGGCAAACCATGAGTTGTTATCCCAAATTCCCCAATTCCCCCCTCCCCCTCCCTGATCACCAAGGATTTTTGACACAGAAACTATTTTTAATTGTTTTCTAGATTACAATGTGTATGATAAACAAAACTGCAATTGATTAACAATTTGGAGAACAATGTAAATAATATAAAAGTAATGTAACATTTTACTTTATCTTCATTATTTTCATCGATGCCTAGAATGTATGAATGTAAAATAAAGTGACATTGCTTTCTTGTATTCTAGAAAGTTGGTGTCCTAAACATATGACATGTAAATTGAATTACCACGCATTTTAGTTATTATTAAAAATGTTATTATAGATATAATTCTAATGGCATCATCTTTAAAATAACATAGGCCAGCCAACATTAAATGTATATTTAACTATATTTTATGTATGTTATTTGTGACAAAATAGCTAGTTTATATACCAAATTATGCTGTGGTAAGTACTTTAAAATATAATGCTACTAGACAGTGATTCTGTGGTGACCTCATATATCACTTTCCTGACTGTGACTCATAGAGACAATGTAAAATTAATGAAAGTGAGGGAAAATATGATAATATGTTGCCTTTTTGTTTGTTTAATTTACTCTCAGCTTTAATATCTTATCACCTTTTACATTTAAAATTGCAAAAAATACAATATACACAATTACATTTTTTTCCTGTGCCCCACTTAACAGTTTTAAAAACCACTTGATTCTGGCATATCCTTTATGAATAGGAACACGAGGCACATCAAAATAAAGAATTTAGCCACAAGACATGATGAATTTCTCTATGATATTTTATGTAACAGACATAAAATATATGAAATGCATTACTTAGTGCTCAGTTCAGATTCTGGAATGTACTCCAATTATTTTAAGAGAAAAATATATTAAACATTGTTGATTATGTAATGAACTAAAAAGGCAAAAAGGGTATACAGTAAGTTATCCCAGAAGCAGTGACAGCAGGAAGCAGGTTCCACCCCTCAGACAATAGGAACTAAGGAAAGGGGCAGAATGACTGAACTTGATCTGTGGAGTAGGGGCGGCAGAGAGCTGTCAGTCTTCCCTGAGTCCTTGCATTTGTCTGTGAACCAGAAAGAGGTCTCCCAGGATTTTGAAGAAAGGGTGTTAAGGATAGATAGATGATAGATAGATAGATAGATAGATAGATAGATAGATAGATAGATAGATAGGGTGTCAAGTATGTGTGTATATATATATAGATAGAATAATATATATAGAGAGAATAATATATATATATATAGTAAGGGTGTCAAGTATGTGTGTATATATATATATAGAGAGAGAGACAGAATAATATATATATATATATATATATATATATTGAGAGAGAGAGAATATGATGTGGATATGTGGGTGCTGCACTGGAGCCTCTTGCTGCTATAAACAAACTCCAGACTCCTGCACACTTTGTACATCTGGGTTTATATGGATATTGGGGAATTGAACCCAGGCCATGACATTCTGCAAGCAAGTTTCTTTATCTGCTGAACCATCTTCCCAACCCGTAACTGATATTACTATCTATGGGGTGGACTAGATAAATTTATTTCTGGTAGTGATAGAATGCCTGGAAACTAGAACTGCTACTTTTCATCCTGTCATTGTTGTCAGGATGAGGTGTTGTTGGGTATCACCAAGAAGCTAAAAGTAAACAGAATGCAATAGTAGAGAATGATTGCTTTCCTGTCATTCTCCTTCAGGTTCACCCTAGTACCTGTGAATAATAATCTAATAGATGACTGGGAAGATGGCTCAGCTGTTAAAGATACTTGCTTACAAAGCCTGGTGGCCCAAGTTCAATCCCCTAGTACCCATCTAAAGCCAGAGCACAAAGTGGCACATGGGTCTATACTTAATTTGCAGATGCAAGTGGCCCAGGCATGCCCATTCATAGTCTCTCTCTTTCCCTCCCTCTCTCTCTCCCTCCCTCCCTTCCTTACTCCCTCCCTCCCCTCTCTCCATTTGTCCTTCAAATAAATAAATCTTAGAAAGCCAGTTAGTAACACAGGAGCATGGTATTCAGAGTTCCACCCCAAGAAATGAAGTATAGTATAAATGAAGGTGATTAAGTGGGAAACTTGAAAGAAGGCAATAGGTTAAAACACGGAACACAAGACTTATGAAAACCACTCCTACATATGATGTTGAGCAGCAACCACCTTGGATCCCTGTCAATTTGCTGATTTATCTGTCGACACGAACCATATTCATATAAGTGTGTGTATGCCTATGTGCTCACATGAGCTGCAATGAAACGAACGTCAAGATTAGACAGAGTCCCGAGTTCAGAAAGACCCAGGATTAATACAGATAGGAAGAAGAAGCAATATGATACAGTTAGTTGAGAAATGAATGTAAGGGTAAGGAAACCACGACAGTTACAGATGGCAAGATTGTTTTCCAAAAATTGAAAACAATGTTTCTGCCTTCTCTCCTGGAATGCTACTTCCACTCAGAAAGACTTCTTAGTCTCCCATCAAAACTGGGCTGTTCTTTACAGCAAATAGGAACTAAGTGACAAAGTCGTGCAGCATCTGTTTGACCACTTAGTCATGGATGCTTGCCCTTGGACTCAGTCCCCAGAGTTTGGAGATAGATCCTCAAGCTTCCAGAGGGACTAGACACAAGTGGTCCTAGAACATCTTCCTCCGGAATGCCAGGCGATTGTTAGCAGGTGTTCTACACATATAACAGGACAAGCTTTGAGATCTTGTTCGTGGATGATGAGCAGAGTGGAACGGTGATGAGTCATTTCTCTTAAGCCTTCCCAACTTGTACATTCATGAGCAACAGAGAGAGAGAGAGAGAGAGAGAGAGAGAGAGAGAGAGAGAGAGAGAGAAGAGAAGAGAAATGAGAGAGAGTTGTTCAGTTTTCAAATGACTAAATTTTGGGGTGCTTTATAACTCATCATAGTAAAGATGATTTTAGCATAGGGATTGTAAGTGGATAATAATAAAACCTTAGGGATCGGACAGAGGTGAAAGCTGGAAAAACAGTGAAGAACATCAGTTAAGCCGGAATTATCTTTTTCTGTTTTTTTTTAAGTGTAACTGATGCTGAGGAGGCTATCAGAAAAGATTTAAACAAAATTGATTTAAAAAATGTTACTGGAATCTAGAAATAAGGGAATTTCTTGTTATGTAGTGAAAGTTTAGAAACACTGGTGCCCTGAGGTCATACAGAAAACAATATATATATGTTAAATTGGTTGATATAGCTAAAAGAAGATGATTGATTCTGGGTAGAATGCTGAAAAATCTGTCTTTAGTAAAATTTTAAAAAAGGAAAAGATGGAAAAGGATTTTTTTTCAATTTCAAGCAAAATTTAGAGAAAGTATGAGTCCTGACTTGCTGTGTTAAAAATTTAGACTCGCATACCTAGTGGCATGAACTGCCATTTTAGAGGTTTACAAAAGAAATAAAACTAACGATAGAACTATAAGTTCATTTGTCACAGCCTTAGAAAAATGTATGGCAATCCTCCTGAGAAACTTTTAGTCAGAGAGACGACTTAAAGACCTTCTAAGTATTCAAGAGTGCTTGTGTACTTCACACATTCTACTGCAGCAATTACAGTAAAATTTCTACAGATCTTTCTTTCTTTCTTCTTTCTCTTTTGTTTTCTGTCTCTTTCCTTCCTTCCTTCCTTCCTTCCTTCCTTCCTTCCTTCCTTCCTTCCTTCCTTCCTTCTTTCTTTCTTTCTTTTTCTTTCTTTCTTTTTTGAAGGCAAGGTCTCACTCTATCCCAGCAAGCAGACCTGGAACTTCCTCTGTAACTTCAGACTGGTCTAGAATTCACGGTGATTATCCTAACTCAGATTCATAAGGGCTGGAATTCAAGGTGTGCAGCATCCCACCCTGCTTCTTCTTTTGTTTATTATTAATGTATGTGTATGTCGACGTCGACGTCTGCATACCTGTGTGACTGCAGGTGCACATTAGATGTGTGTGCTCATATGTATGGCATGTGGCAGCCAGAATTTGATTTCTGGAGTGTTCCTCAGTTGCACTGCACCTTTTGTTTGTTTGTTTGTCTGTCTGTTTTTGTTAGTTTGTCTGAGACAGGGTCTCTCACTGATCCTAGAGTTCACTGATTTGACTGGAAGACCAGCCAATGAGGCCTGGGCACTCTTCTGTCTCCAGCACCCAAGCTCTGGGATTCCTGGCACCTACATGCTGAAGTGGTGGGCTTCTACGAGGGTCGTGGACATCCAAACAGGTCATCAAGCACTTTACCCACTGAGCTCTCTCCCATCTCAAATTGCAAAGAATCTTAATGCCAAATTCCATTAATACCACTAGAATTAGTCAAGACAGAGAAGGGCCAGACTGAATAACACTTGTGGATGTGCCTCTTGGTTACTGGAACAAACACGGGGAAAAAATAATAGTTTCAAATAAATACCCTTACCTTGATGTAAAGAAAAAGAGACAGAAACGTGAAAAGATGTCTTAATCCCCATGTTGTTAAGGGTAAGACAGAGTTTGAGGAGACTCTCCAGTTGCCAAATATGTATTAGCTCCTTGTAGGGAGGAAAAGGTTGTGGGCCACCACAGAACTCCACAGAACCTCCCCAGGGTGCCCCAAGGAGGGAACACTTAAAAGAGTTGGGCAGCAGTCTGAGCCTAGTCCATAGAGCAGCACTGGGCGATTTGTGAGGTTCTGTAGTCCAGTTAATGCTAGGGTTCCCCTATCCCATATCCATTAGTTCTTTTTATCTATATTAGTCTCTCTGTTGGATGTTGAATAGGGAGAAGTCCATGGGGCTTCGGACTGAGAACTGAACTAACAGTTTGCAAGAAGAAGAGAACCTAGGGATCATGCAGGTGGACCTGCTTTAGACATAGGGATCCTGCATCTACGTGAGCCTAATTCTGTAATGAGACCGAAAGCTCTCTTGGAGGAAGCAGAGGGGTTTAGTTGGAATGGAGAATGTGGGCAGACTAGACTTAATGTTCTCACATGTGTTTTTAGCACATTTCCAGAACTCTAATAAGAATCAAATCTATGACTGCCTCTATGTATGCAGAAGAGGTGTTATCCTTTGACTTCTAAGGTTAGCTCTCTCTCTCTCTGTCTCTCTCTCTTCCTCTCTCCCTCCCTTCCTCTCTCCCTCCATCCCTCTCTCTTTTCTTTCCCTGGGAACCCAGCTATCAGATCATAAAGGAACCCTGGCCCTCCATGGACATCAGCTTTGTCTGACAGGTTCAGGTAAATTCTTGGCAACTCAAAGTTACCTCCAGACAGGTTAGTGAACAAGGTTTGAGAAAATTCCAACCTCCAACATTTGAACCATTTTCACTGAAGCTGAAAGGAGCCTAGGTAAACTGGTCACAGAAGTAAAACACACATCATCTGATATTTCAGCAGCTAGATTTGGGGATGGTTCATTTCACAACCATATTGGAGTGATTTGTTTCACAGAGGGAGTGTTGTGTTAACATGCATAAGTATTTGCAGGAATAACTAAAGTCGAGAACTAAAGATAAAAGAAAAGCAACGATAAGAATTCAAAGAACAGTGTGAGAGGAAAAGCATGGGAGGGATGAGGAATCATAAAAGATCTGTGACATTTTCTCTGAGAAAGGAGGGAATGGGGGCTGACGATATGAAGATAGTCAATAATAGAGAAATATTCTTAAAAGACTCATTTGCTTTATAAAGATGGGTTTATGGAACACTGAAAACTTTTACCTTCTGAGAAATTGTTTTAAGTCTATTTCACCTACTTTATTCAGGTGATAAATATTCCTTGCCTTTTCAATTTCATAGTCTCCCTGGTCTATTGCATATTGTAATTCAAAATTTCAATGTTTTTTTAAAGACTAAATGAGATAAGCATAGTTTGCTTTTAAAGGTAAAAAACTTCTAAGCAGTCCACCCTAAATTAATCATCATGCCTCCTTTTCTCATATTTCTTTCCTTAATGGCGTAGAGATGAGCAGTCACATTACCATTATGTATGAATGCTACGGAGCATAAATAAGTGGATCAGGGTGCCCTGCAAACAAATTTCATTAAAGCACCTAGATTAACACATTTTAAAGGTCTCTTTAATGAATCTTTGTCCTTGTAACACAACATAAGCAAGAATAGGGCAAACTGAGTTGTAGAATTTTATATCTCCCTCTCTAGCTTCAACAATTAGGAGAGTTATAAATAAGCTAGACTCTCCTCATCCCACTCAAAAATAATGAATGAGCCATCCTCATGAATCACAAGACTATCGCCTCAACCCATCAGCATCCCAAGATCATGAAAGCAAGACTTTAAACCGGCATTACGTTTGGGAATAAATCATGGACTTGGTAACTATTTTAGAATTGTAAATGTTATGATTTTTAGAGTTATAGCATAACTCATATATCAGACCACAGCATCTATGAACCCCATCCTAGACTCTCTGGAGCTTTTCTAATTTTTAGAAAAAGCCTTTGTGAGTTTAGATGTTAAAAGTTAGCCTGATAAGGAAAAAGAATCAAACGCATTTGGAAATGTTTGAAAATAGACTTTTCTAATGACAATGGCACCAATAGCCAATGTAAGCAAGAAGACCACCTTCCTTAAAGGTCTCTCTCCCTCTCTCTGCCTCTCTCTCTCTCTCTGTCATTAGAATGATGAGTTGCATTCTAATAATTATTAGATGTGATTGTTGACATAAGGGGGTGCTTTTATTTAGTTTTTATTGGCAAAAGACAACAAAGGACTTTTAAAATTCAGGTTGGAAAGGGGAGGGAACCTGGCTGCCTCCTGTGATATCCATAACCCCTACCTCATGGATAGATCCAGTGTGCCCACCGAGGAGGATACCCAGTGCATTGGCACAGGGAAGAGGGATACCAATATAATATTTGCTCATACAATGTATCTAATTTGGATAACAAAGATATCCATAAAAATAAATAATTAAATAAATAAATAAAAATTCAGGTTGGGATAACCACCTTGACAGAGTTCATTTTTGGCAGAATATGAATATCAGTATGCAACTGGATTAATATATATTAAAACATTATCTCCTTATGATGTATTATCTACCATATATTACCTAAAATTCCTTTTAATGTTTTTATGTTACATGATTTCCTTACTATTGCTAGTAGTAACAGTTTGCTGTAAGCATTACAGGTGGATTAGGAGAGACAAAATTGTATACTCTGATTTGAACTTGTTGCCACCACGAAACTGGCTAAAACCTTTTGGTTTCTTTGTGCCTAAGGCATCACCAAAAGATGCAGATGATGATACTTTACAAAGCCCTTGTTTTGCTTCCTGAGAATTTATATGCGTCTTTAATAATCACTCTATGTAGCAAGTTTTCATCCCTTCAAATGAGACAAGTAATGTGTTAAACTCATAGCAACGAAGTTGGGCAAATTTTCATCTGATTTGTAACCTCACAGACATTGCAAGAACAAGTTTCCAAACATTAGAAGCAAAAGTTTGTCCACATATTTTTCTTCATTGTATAATTTATTTTAATTAGTAGCTTAAATTTGATGTCTTATTATGTTCACATTTGATTTCTCATTTACAAAATTCCAGACTACATGATTCTTTATGTGGAAACAAAAAGGCTTGTATCTCACAAGATACCTCGATTCTAAGAATCCTCGAGGAGGCTGACTTCTTCCCTGATAGAGAAAAAAATATTATTCCCTGTAGGACAAAAAGGTTTTAAGATTCAATAAATTAATAGAAAATTTTAGCAAAGTGTCTCAGAATAGCCAGAGATAGAGATTTTTCCACATATAAAATATAGTGAAAGTGCACAACTTATTGATATGTTCGTAACAATGTGTTCTGCTTTCTTTTTAAAATGGTGCGGCAGTGACAATTCAAACACAAAATAGAAAGCCAGATCTAAAGTTAGCATTTAATATAATTTACAAGAAACTCTATTTAAAGGTGCATTCTATAACTTTACCTATTTCAACCTTTCCTTTCAATTTCTAGCACTTTTGAACCATTTCTGCTTGCAGTCCAATTTGTTATTACTGCCTTTATGTTACCAGTCCTTTGCCTCTGAACAAAATGAAAATAAGAACATCAATGTTGCCACAAAAACAAGTATGTCTGTAAAGCCAAACACAACCCACCGAACCACAAAACTCTTGTAGTCACAAATTAATTGCTATGTACTTTCTTTTTATGCATTGGTAATGCTCATATCATAAAATACAAATATGCTACACAGTGCCTTCTCAATGACAAAGAAATATTTTTCTGCAGGGTTGGCAGATTTAAGACTAATGGTTACTATTTACATGAATTCCATTGCTAATTGGATGACTCACAAAGAAGTCATTTGTGGACAAATATCAGAATTACCAAACACAGTGGGAAATACAGGAACAGATTAAATGAAAAGAGAAGTGTTTCCATTAGGAGAGGAGGAACAAATAACAAAATCAAACAAACATTCTTCCAAAAATTTTGCCTAGTACTATTTATCTAATATTTCCTTGTGTTTTTTTTACTAATTTGTCAGATAAAAATAAGCAAACAAAACTATCTAAGATGAAGCAAGTAGTGTTATTAGAGATCATAAAGACTCCTGAGTCTATGACAAAAATTTTAATTGCTGCTTACTCCAGGAATATTAGCTACATTTTTTTCTTGTCATTCACTGCTGTTTAGAAAGAAAAATAATATACTTTTGGATTTAGTTCAGTTTAGCAATTTTATATTGAATAACTATGATATACCAGAGCTGGACTAAGTGAGGATAATAACAATGGGAATATATATAATTATTGCATTCTTTCCAACAGCACCTCTTTTTCTTGCATTTTTCAATTCACCCAGAGCCTAGAATTTTCAAGGTAATTGAAATATATCCCTATTAACAAGCAACCCTCAGCACTCATATTCATATTCTATGTGGGGGGTGTATAAAATAAACATTTACATAAATTGTAAAATATATCAGAATTCAAGGAAGGCATAAATTTACATAACTTATATTATGTAGAAGAATTTTCTGGGTGTGGTAGCTCATGCCTTTAATCTCCATAATTGGAAGGCTGAGGTACTGGCTTCTCCCTACCATAAAAGTACTAGTTGGTATCTTCATTGAAAACATCTTTGCATAGTAAGTGTGCATGTTTGTGTGCTCATGCATGTGGAATTTGGAGGTATCTTCAGATGTGCCATCAGTTTCTGTTTGAGACAGGGTCTTTCTTTGTTTTGAAGTTCACCTATTGGCCTAGACTGGCTATCCAGCTAGTCCTAGGTATCCCCTATCTCTACCTCCTCTTACTGAGATTATAGGCCTAGCATTTTACATGGCTTTTGGGGGTTGAACTCAGCTTCTCATACTTGTGAGGTAAACACTTATCAACTGAGACACCTCTCTAGCCAAAGACTTTTCTTTTCAGTTGACCACTTAGATGCCATTGCAAGGTTACTCTTTGTCCTAAATTCAATTTTATTGTGTCTTGGGGTATAAGAAGTCCTGACAAAAGGAGGGAATAGCCAAAAGCACAGAACACACACACACACACACACACACACACACACACACACACACACATTAAATTGATTTCCTTCTAAGAGTACTTTCCCAGGGCTTCCAAAACAACTATAATAGAAGCATCAAAGGTTGCTGATCATGGATCATTATAATAACAGTTGAAAATATTGGGAGAATTACTAAATGTAACATGAACAAGATAAAATAGTAGCCAACCTACTGGTAGATACATGGCACCATTAACAACAAGTCTTCCACATACAAAACAACAGCATCTATAAAACATGAGGAAGCAAGGCTTGCTTGGGTGGCAGTGAAGATGGGTATGGAAAGGGGATTGTAAATTTAAACAGCTCATGAATTCAAGGGGGTTCTGTCAAAAAGTGACAATTAGGGCTAGTGCTAAAGAGAGGAGGAAAAGAGACAGTCTCCCTGGAGAAAGGATGCTGCAGATTAAGGAAAAGGCCAGAGCTGAGTCCCTTGGGAGGGAAGCTAGGGGACAGGAGCAGAGAGAAGGAATGTTAGTGTGAGAGATAATGAAATGATCAGGGTGGCTCACAAGAAGCCTGCTAGGAATTTGTCTGCTAATGTGAATGTCCTAGAGAAGCCCTGAAGGGTGCAGAGACATAGGTTGACATAGATCTCACATTTGAAGGGCATCACCTTAACTCTTGTCAAGACATGCCGGAAGTCTGTTACCAGGAGATATGATAGTGGTGAATCTATAAATAGCCGTGTCAGTTGTTACTTATGATTCATGTGACTTCTTTCTGGGCCACTGAATTTTTTTTAATATATATTTATTGTCCATAATGAGTTACATTATTCAGTGGGCAAACCATGCGTTGTTATCCCGAATTCCAGAATTCCCCCCCTCCCCATCCCTGATCAGTTGTATATCCTCCTCTGTGGGCTGTCTGTATTAGTCCTTGTGGCAAGGGATCCTGTATATCTTAGTACTCATCCCGCTCTTCTTTCTTTGAATGGTTTTGACATACAATGATTATTTTCCATCAGTTCGGCATGCAAGTCCCATGCTCTGCGGAGTCCCTTTCCCTACCGGGATCCACACTCCTCCCCTGGAAGCTACCCACTGGATGTGGGCTGGGCTGTCTCAAGCTTGCTGCTTTGCTTCTGGGAAACGGCTCCATTGGTTTTCTGTTTGAAACACATGCAGGGATCCTGCACCCCAGAGGATCTAGGATGTTACCATCATTATTTTTGAAACAGGACTAAAATTAGAAATTGTTTCCTAATCCTTAGTAACACGCTTAGTCAATGACAATAGTAGTATTCACCCAAAGTGAGCCTCAAAACTTCATGTTGCATGGTCAGAGAACAAAATTATTCTAAGCCATGAGTTTATGTAGGAGAGGGATGAGCATTTATTTATTGCCTTATGCATTAAAGTCTAAAGCAGGGACTGAAAATGGGAAAACTTAATAGTAGTAAATCTTTCAACAGTTTTCCTTTTATCTAAAGGAGACATTTTTTCCCTCTCATCAGACACTAGTAACATAAAGATGGCTTAGTTTCTGTTTGTTTTATGGTTTTAAAATTCTGAAAAAGAAGTTATGAGGGTAAGTTAACTTATTAAAATGCTCCAAGTCCTTTGAAGAAAAGATATTTTATTAGATATATGTTCAAGGCATTCTTTCTGTCTTTGCAGTTTTCTGTCTCATAAAAGATACTCTCTTTCAAATGGACTTCAACTATCAAATGTGTTTTCACTTATATTTCCTTCATCCTCTTGAACACGCTTGGGCCCATCTGAAGTAATAGGCCTTTGTTAAAACTTTATCTTCTCAAAAATAACAAAAGAAAACAGTTCTAGCTAGCCAAAAAGATAGTATGTGATAATATATGAATTGATCTCTTTATTGATTCCTAATGTTTTATAAGTGAACCATCTCTGCCCTTCACCATGTCTCAGAGCACACTGGATATGATAGCATTCCTCAAAAGCATACTCTGTGTGTGTGTGTGTGTGTGTGTGTGTGTGTGTGTGTGTGTGTGTGTATGCACACGTGCGCCTGTGTGCTTGTGTCTGTGTGCTAGGCAGTCTAAACTGCAGGCAATTAGTTAGCCTACTCCACTGCCAAGGCTCAAAAAATCTTTATTCTAGATATTCAAAAGAGAGACTCCTTGTCCTCAACATGTGATTCCTTAAACAGTATCCCACTGGCCTCCTGGAGTGCCTACACTTCTTTCAGCCTAATTTATTCTCAGAATATGACCTAGGTGCTGGGGAGGAAAGGACACATTATTGGATGTTCAGATTGCACAAGTGTCCCCTGGAGAATAAAAGCATTGAGAAGCATATGTTACAAATAACACCTTGGGAAAGGAATATCACCACACTTTGGAATTTAAAATAAGCAAGAAAGCAATGATTCCTATTACCTAACTCAGACCCTTTCTTCCAAACATAGGATGATAACACTTGAGAAAGCAATGCTGTAGTTTATCCATAAGGTTTTTCTCTTCAAAATCAGATAAATGATTCTACAAAGGATAAAGAAGGCAACCTTCTTAGTTTTCCCCCTTATAGATCATGTATAAAAAAAAAAAAAGTTTTTCAGCTTGCCTTAGTTCCATTCTGAGGGTGGCTATGACAATGTATAGTAACAAAGAGTTTGAATGCTATCTGAGGCTGAAGTTAAATGCTCATGACAGAAGTAGCAGCTCTGATGGATGGCTCTGGGCCAGATGTGGTGACAAAAGCCTAGGATGTTTGTAATGGTTGGTTATCAGTGAAAATGGGCATCACCTGACTTGGCATTTGAACACTTTGTAGAACCTGTAGTGATGGTCAGCACTGAACCCTGAAGACAAGATGCTCATAGGGTTAATAGATGATAAAACCTGTCTTTCCACTGTGCTGACATATTATTTATTGAGTCTCTGAAATACATCTTTTGCTAAATACACTCAGAGAGTAAAATATCTGTTTTTATTTCTCTGACGGAAATACCAACAGATTATTCCTACTTATTTCAAATATTTCCTACATTACAAAACTTTTCACAATGTCTTCCATTCCATTATTTATTTTTCTGTCAATCTGAAATAATTTTATATTTTGAAGTTCATCTACTTCATAGGCATTAGTTTACAAATCAAGTGATGATTTCACATCTAGTTTAATTTGAAATATGTACACATATTTGTTTGGATTCATTATACCTAAAAATACAAACTTTATTCCAGAGCCTTGCAGAAAACACTCATAATCCTGAGGCTGTTGATCAAACCAGGCATCTAAGCAAGAAGACAAAACAGTTCAAAAGTTATGCTGAAACATTGCAGTTAAAAGAAAATTTTGACTGTGGGTTCCAAGTTGCATAAGGAAGGAAGGAAAATGTTCCAGGATATAGAATTTTTTCTCTTGAAGTAAGCATATCATTTCACCAGAAGAACCCAGCTTTGTCCTGTCCCATAGCTCTGAGAGAAAAATTTCCAAGTTCCCTTTTTTTGTACTTTTAATATAGGACAATTGCAAAAAAAATATTGCCCAAGATTTACAGAAGTTTCTAAGAAGCTATGTTAGTTCCCATCACATGGCTGGTTCTCATTTTGCCTTAGCAGAAGCCCGAATCCTGTGATAAGCCCAATTTCTGTGAATACAGAGAAGACCCATATCACTATGTTGCATTTTGTCAACCAAGTGACTTTCTTATAAAGTAAACCAAAGAACTATTAAAGACCATTCATAATTTTATTTCAAATTTAAGTAACTTTTTATTTACAAGTCATCTTTGTAGCTTCAATAATTTTTCACAATAGTTATTGAATAAATACTGTGTTAAATTAATATTATAATTAAAAAAATCACATGGGCTGGGTGTGGTGGCACATGCTTTTAATCCCAGCACTCAGGAGGCAGAGGTAGGAGGAGCACAGTGAGTTTAAGGCCACCATGAGACTACCTAGTGAATTCGAGGCAGCCTGGCATAAAGGGAGACCTCCCTTGAAAAATGTAGAATGTAAATAAATAAATAAATAAAACGTGTAAAAGTTGTAGTTCCTATTGAAATATGGAGAACTATCTGTGTGTGCTTTCAAACATCCGTTTCTGGTGTCCATGGTAGACCAACTGCAGAGAGAGGGAAATTGTCAATGATCCCCTTTCTGCAAGGCCATGCCGGTGAATTGCAGCATGTCAGAAAGATATTCACTCAGGAATATCATTTCCAATCCAAGTGCAGAGATGACTTTCAGGCCTATGTAACAGGGATGCTCCAAGGTCCTTTGCACTATATAATACACTATCAAGAAAGCAAATAAGTGAGAAGTTAGACAAAACAGTTAAAATGTCTTTGAATAATTGTGAATGCCAGTACTTGCATTGAATAATATCAAATTGATATTTCTGTATATCAAAGGAAATTGGAACACTGCAATTGTCTATACATCTATCTGTGAAATATTTTGTTTTCTTTATCACATGTGCTTTGACAACTAATGAAGTTAGAAATTCTACCTCATAGCATAATGCTCAAATTTTAGGTATAGTTATAGGAAAAGTATGTCATAATTTTATGGAGAAATTGGGACTTTTAGAAGTAATGTTGCAACAAAGAATTTCTTTTGTTCACATAATGATATACTTCACCCCTGCTGGGCTGATGTGTTCACTATGAGAAAAAAGTTGATGGTAAAATTGATTGTAAAAACAAACAAACAAAACACCCAGACTGACTGATTCCATTTACAAAAACCTTAGCATTGCACATAAAAAAAGTAAAGCAAACACATTTGCTTTAAGTAATGTGTTTTGACCATAGAACTAACCTCTACTTTTTGGATCTTATTGTATAAAGCAAGCCACGATTGCACAAATTGCAAACAATAAAGCAGCATTTTTTAAGATGGTGGCTTGAGTTACAGAAGTCTTCCAAGAAGGAAATGTTCTGTACACAAGTGTGAAAAAGTACAGATTAAAACAAATTAATGAGGTTGCTATATTAAACAAATATTCTGTGTCCTTCATATACTATCAAATATTGTAACTAATTCAGAGAAAGTCATTTTGTGTAGAATTAGCTACATGTATTTGATTAAGGAACTCTTTATCATATTGAGAACTAAACTCAAGGCCTCATGCATGCTGGACAAGTACTCTACCATTGAGCTACGACTCTAACCCTAATTGTCTATATATGCTGTTCCAAAACTAGCATCTTAGAGAATTAACCAAAGAAATACACAATTTACTTTAAGCTTTAATAAGAAGATATCACATATGTTCAGAGTAATAATTTATTTTCAAGTACTTATATACTTATCAAGATTTCCACCTGGACAAACCTCAATATTCATCTTAGAAACAAAATTCATACCAAATCAAAGAAATGTACAGAATATCCTTTAGTTGTGATGTAAAAAGCACAACCAATAATCATCTTAAATAGGTAACTTTCTGATAGATGACCTTACATTGAAATAAATAAACTCCTAACGTTTATCTTTTCATATCCACATGGAGTATTAAAGTACTCAGAACACAGCGAAATTTCACTACTAAGCTGTATTTGAGCTTTATAAGATGACTTGTAGTTCAAATTTAACATTATAAATGTTTAGGTGTGGTCACTATGTTAAATCCCTATGATTTTAGCATTCAAATTGGTCTCTTCTATATTCATTATACTTTTTGATAATGATATGAATTTAACTTTCACAAATTGCTTTTGGTTTTGTTATTGACAAAACAAGTTAGTAATTTTTTTCACTGTATAAGCTGGCCCCTCAACCCTAGCCAAGTACTTCATCTGGGATCACTATTGCTGGAGAAGTCTTTGTACTTGGCTTATTGAGAGATTGTAAAGTGGCAAAATTATAGAAATCAATGGAATGGATAGATTGGCAGGTGCCAGATAGATGATGGTAGATAATGCATAGGTAATGTATAGATGACAGACTGACAAGGATCAGAATGTGATGTGGGTCTAGAGAGGACTTCCTTTGACCTTCAGCAACCTGTCTGCCTGCCCTACAGTCCAAATAGCCCAGGAAAGTCTCTCTTTGAGTACAACCTCAGTGATCCAGCCACAAGATCTTATCACATTCCGAGACAAATGAGATATTTAACACTCCAACTTGGGCCCAGAGAAGAGGTTTGAATTTGTGTAGACATAAAGGACAATAGGTAAATTTTCACTGCTTGGTAATTACCTTCAACTTGTTTATTATATGGAATATACACTGGAAATTTGTGAATAAAACATGAAAAATAAAAACGAATGAATTTACTTTATGATTCCTCTTTAAAAATAATGACCAATAAAATGCAGGTAGAAGTAGCTTTAGTAGTAGCTATAAGAAGAAACACTTTAAAATAACGAGGTCCTTTATTCCCTTGGACAAATATATTATTCAGATATGAACTATGTCTTAGAGCAATGTTTTCCATTTGTAAGAACCAACTATTCATAAGGTAAATGAAGGAAACATTAGCTCCTTGTTTCTTAAACACTCATGTATCACTGGAAACAAAGATTCTAATACATATATTATATAAAGTGTTTTAAGCAACTCTAAAAAAATAAAAAGAAAAGATATCCTCTTCTCCCTTTCTTCACTGCAAGGTAACTAAAACCTTGTAAAAGTTATGGCTTCCGTGGTCCAGAACATAATGATAAAATTCTGAAATTTTCATTTCAACTTTAATGACATTTCTGGTATAAATATCCAGCATGCAATGATGTTGATGTCCGTTTTACTACTTTCTGACTAAATTCTTTCAATCCTTGCTTACATTTGGGTGATTATAATTTCATAGGAAAATAAGACCTGCTTTGTATACAAGTATTTTATGTAATCAAATAAACTGGAAAAAATATTTGTACACAAGAAATTAAGCTATGCACAGTCTTAAAATATACATGATAATTAGTCTGTATGTAATAAAATGCTTTTGATTTTCTAAAGAATTTTTCCCAGAACACCTAAAATCTTACGTATGAATTGTCTGATACAAATAGATAATAAAAAAGAACATACAACTGAGTCTTTATATTATGGCTGGACTGTATCAGAAATGTGTAATGAAAGCAAATATGACAGGGTTTCCCTCCAGCTCCTCGGTATCTTGAGTGCACCCCATGCTTCAATGCTGATGCTCTCGTCTGTGCATGAGAAGTCCCCTCTTTCTACCCACCAAAAGACTACATCTCTTTCAAGGCCCTGTTCAAAAGCGCTTTTCCATGGAGCTTTTCCCTGTTCTAAGTCAGAATTAATTACTTCTTCCTATGGGCCCTCAAAGCACTTTGAACCTCTAAATGGCAATTACTTTATTCTGTCCTGCACTATTTACATGTTGAACATGTCGGCCTCATAAGACTTCAGGTTCCTTCAAGACAACATCTTAATCAACTCCCCCTGACCCACCTCCCTGGAATCCTTCCAAACATATGTACTTACTTATAATTTGGGAAATGGTTACCAGTTACACAATAGGTGTCCATTTACTTTGGATTAAAACAAAAACACATTGAAATTATTGTCTTAGGATGCCTTCTGGTCAAATTCTGGCTATAACGATGCCTTTCAAAGGTGCTCATTTTGTACCTTAGACAAGAAGTCAGCAATGTTAAAAAACTGTCTATCTGCGGTATTTTCCAACATTCTTTGGACTCCTAAATGCACTCTTTAATATATCATACCTGTAGAATGTCTAAAAATGTCACCTGGATAACTATCTTTCCCCTGTGCTTTACTAAGATTAACCTTTTGAGTTATATAAATCAAAAATTCCAAGGAAAGAGAAAAATCTGAAATGGCTGTCACCTTTATCTCTGTCTTTAGCTTGATCGTTGGTGCTGTTGGAAACTTTTGGCTCTATTTCTAAAGTGCTTCTATCCATGAAGGTAAAAACAATCATTATTCATGCTCAACCATATTTAAATTTGGTAAACATATTTGTCAGTCAGCAAAATATGGATAGTGGGTTTTAAAAATTCCTGTAACTGTAAGCATGAACAACAACATTGAAAATAGTCCTAATGTTTATACTTCTAACCACAGTTTTAATCACTAGTCCCTTGTACATACGGATGATGTGAGAATCTTTGAAGAATACATCAATTATCTTCATAGGGAGAATTAAATGCCCTCAGAGTTGTTCTGAAGCATAATCTGTCATGTTTTCACAGTGTGTGTATTAGTTTTTTGTAGAAAAATTTTCCTACTTAACATTATATTTAATACTTGTTTCTATAGTTTTTACTTAGATTTTAATCGTGTAATTTTCCATAATAACCAGATATTTATATGGAGATATATTCTCATAGAAGAAACCGAGGTTTAGACAATTATGTCAAAAAATTTCTTTATTCTCTCCTATTCTAAGATCTTTGGTTTCTGTTAAACTTAGTAACAGAAATGTTAGCACATAAGTGGGTGAAATTTAAAAGCACTTTAGAAAATGTGCCTTCAACTTTATTAACATATATGCATATATATGATAATTTGGCATGTGCTTATATATTTTTTTCTTATTTATGAAGAGCTGTATGAAACGGACACAGTTTCTTGAAGTGGTTAAATTATCATGCCCTTTTTCTCCCATAGTATCTACCTAGATCTCTTTTCTCTATACATATGTGATCATGTAGTAAAATGAATTCAAATGAAGAAAAAGCAAACATGTAAACAACCTCTCTACTAATAATACTTTATGTTGATTGCCACTAAAATTGGTGCTCATGTTTGACACCATATTAAAATGTGATTATGAAATGGCACCAGAAATGACCAGGGACAGAATGTGTAATATACAAGATGCTATTAACAGGGCAGAAGTTGCATTATGAACAAAGGGCACAAAGCATTGCTTCTCCAGCTCAAGTTCAGAGGTAGCTTTTCATTTCAAATACGGAATGATGGAATCTCTCACAATCGAGAAACAATAAAATTGAGGGATGATAAACTGAGGGAAAAATAGAAGAAATATGTTACCAATGACTTTCAACATTCAGCTTCATCATTCATATTTAGGAGGAAATATAAATTTATGGAAAATAGAAAGGTTCCGCATGAATTTAAAGTAATATGCAGATATATGGCCACATAAAGGCTAAATGTGACATCTTTTTTCATAGCCAAATTTTATGGGCATCTAAATAATTAAAATTGTCTGAATGAGGTGAGAATTGAGGTCTTAGTTTACAGTGGTAACACTACTCACTTATTAGTTTGCAAAGTAATTTTGAGTATATGATATTATCTTCTCAACTACCAGCATTGGTACATCAATGAAATCAAAATAGGAATTGTTAAACAAACCCATAAAAGCAGAGGCTGGAAGGGTGTGTGTGTGTGTGTGTGTGTGTGTGTGTGTGTGCGTGCGTGCGTGAGAGAGAGAGACAGAGACAGAGACAGAGACAGAGATAGAGAGACAGAGACAGAGAGAGCAAGAGAGAGAGTAGAGTACTTTGTTTTCAGTGCTGTGTTCATCTAATCTCTCTTTTCAGAAATCTTTGGACCTCCTTCCCACATAATTTTGGAATTCCCTATCAACCTATTTTGTAAAAACCAGTGAAATATAAATTGCACTTTAAAATATCCCAAAGTATACAAATGGTGTGCTACTTTGCCATAATTGTTTTTAAGAGTATAAAATGTCTTATATATATCTAATTTAATTTTAGTCTTAAGACGAAGGCTAATCAAACCCATTACAACTTATTTTAACTTACACAAAAACAAAAGAGCTCAACACTGGAGCTTTAAGGTGTTTAGTATTGCAGAAAAGATTAAAAATATGAACCCAAAATTTTAATGCATAGATATGTACCTACAAGCACCTTAGAAAAATACATTATCATTATTAAGAAATGTTTAAGTATCTACAAAAGTATGTAACATCTGAAGATAGGTGCCAGAGATAAGATACAAATAGCCATCGTGTAGGAGTCTTTTCTCACAAGAGCTTATAACTGTTGGAATTATTTATTAGTTGTAATAAAACTGGCAAAAATAAATTCCAATAGTCTGGCAAATACTTACTATTTGTAACTCATTCTTCCAATTAGTGACCAACATAAAGAAACAAAACTCTGAAACAAAATAAAGCAATGAAAGTATGTAAATTATAAGAACAACTATTCTCATTAAGATACCAGGGGAAAATTCTAGCATTTACCATACCTATAAAATGTTCAAAAGTTGAGACCATCTTTTTTAAATCCTTTCTACAATGAGGATTAAATAGAATCAAGGAAGAAACACAAAACAAAACAATTCTGCGTCCTGAGCAATTATTTTATCTTCACATATTTAATTGAAACATAGCATGATTTGAGAGTCCTACCAATGTGTGATTCAGTCAAACATCAAGAAATGTAAAAATTTTATCTCTTAATTTACACACTGATATTCTATGATGCTCTCATCTGTGTTCTTAGTAAAATTTAGTTGATTTATATAATGTTAAGTAAACAAGCATATAGCACTAAATGGGTGTTTAAAATCAATACAGTTATGCTGGACTAAAATATATGAAAACTGTCACTTGCAAAAATTGAAATTTCTTACATTTTGTGCCCACTTGAAAATTTTAAACCATCTTTAATTTCATGAACATGGAAAAAATTAATTGGACTGTGTAGAAGTTTCCACGCGGGAAGTTGTTTTCCCAAGAAACAAAAACATCATGATATTTAACAGAATGATAGTTATACAATAAAAATTTGCCCTAGGCCATCACATATGGTCCTGAAGTCCCAGTGACCGACTTCAAATTTCTCCTATGTCTGTGAGAAATAACTAACATTTAATCACTGCGTTTATTTTTATTACTGTACCCAAGCCAAAGTCTCAGGCTGGGGTTCAAGTTCTCAAAGATGGGCAGATTTAATATATTTGTCACCACCTTGATATTGCTTGACTTCAGATGGAAGTGATGGCTGGTAAGTCTGCGGATTGAGGACAAACCCCGAGTTGTTAATGTTGATATGCTTTTCAAGAACCCCAAGTGTTTATTTTCCTTCTGATTTGCAATAGAGCTTGCTGGGCTCATATTAATTAATTTTAACAATTGCCTCTTTTTCTCCAATTTCATCAGTTATTATTTCAGTCAATGACCTAGTGTGTCCATTCTTTGATGATATTAAAGGAAATAAACAGAATTTGACTAAATTCCTGAATAACTTATTTGTTTTAGTCACATAATATTGTAAGAAAAAGACCCAGAATATGTTTGAGTAAAAGAGACAACTTCCTTTAAGCAAAAGAAAAAACAAAGGAATATCCTTTCATGAATATTTTTTTTCAAGATCAAATAAGACAGTGTCAATTTAGCACCTATGAGGTGACATGTCCGGAGTTTGCATTTAAAAATGAATTTGCAATTGTCTTGTGTGTCTATTTCCTAATTCATTTTTAGAGCTTTAAAGATCTGTTGTAACAGGACTCTTGTTACATTTAATAAGTGCCATGTTGATTGGCGTTCTCTAAGTAGGCTTTTCAGTTTGCCTGTGGGGAAATTTAATATAAAAACATTCAACATTCTTTTATTAGTGTTTTTTACTATTCCCAGTCCCATCAGACCTTTGGTGCAAGAAGTGTATTATTGAAAAGCTTATCTGTAAGAAGTGAGCCAAGGGGAAATTCAGCCTTTATTAATATTGACATCATGTTCCCACACAATGGCTGTCTAAAGAAACTTTTCAATTGGATTGCAACTGCTTTGATGCAATATAAATGGAAACTACTGAACGCATGGTTTAGCACAGTCGTGAATGATGCTGTATCCTAGGCACCCATCTGCAAAGTTGGAGGTTAGAGCTCTTTCTTGGTGACATTTGTTACTCTTAATTTATAATGGCCAGCAGAATATTAGTGGTATTAATTTGGTGGGTTCTTGATTGTATGCACTTTCTTTGGATTCTCTCTCTCCCCTCTTCTTCCTGTTGTTGGTTTAAAGAAAGACAATGTATTTTCAAGATGAAAGACCTATTTAAGGAGCAAGCTAATGTTGAAATTTAATATTTTGTGCTTGAAAATACAGTAATCTGAGATTATATTTCCGTGTTTATTACTATACAGCGTCAGTATCTAACAAAGATTCCATTAGCTAGAGACGACTCAAGCCAACTTGAAAGTTTATACAAGAAGTTGAAAGACAGGCATCATAACATAAAAAGGTCAGTGAAACAAGTTTCTTTTTATAGAAATCTACAGTGAAAATCTAAATTCCTCAGAGGACAAAGATTTTTTTTTAAAGACAAGTGTATTTATTACTTCACCACAGAACCGGACTCTAATTACATGGACATCTATTAGCACAACCAGTTAGAGAAATCTGAGTAGAAGGCAGTGAAATTTTCAACATTAGGAAAAGTAGTGCATAGTTTTGTCAAAACTTTCGTTTATAGCAGAATAAGTTCTTGGCTTCAGGAACATTATCTCTTCTGTGTCTAAACAGTCCAAATTTGACATCTAGAACATTTCGTTAAATTCACCATTTTCCTGGAAACACTCTAATTTGGAGGTGTCTAGAGTTATTTTTAGCTTTTGAAGAGTAGTCTTTTAAAAATATGATTATGAAACAGACTGACTTGGAAGAGTGTTGTAATTAGCTAGAGAATATGCTAGAAGGATAGATTATCCTAGATGAATCAGAGATCACTTTAAGTGTCATTCCCTTTCTAGACTGCCAGTTTAATTCCTTCTAATTTTTCACCACAAGAGCATTTCTTATAATGCCAATAATAAAGGTATGTTTGGGCATATTTTTGTGATATACTGATTTGTTTCAAAATTTAAAGTAACCAAGTCATGATTATTTGACCTGACAATAACCATCAAGAGCCACCTAGCAATAACTTTGTCTTATAAGCATATGTCAATTTAGGAGACTTATGAATCCTGTGCAACCTAACTTTAAAATAATGGAGAAAATGTACAAATAGCATAGCATAATAGAACAGCATACTAAGTATGACTGTTCAAATATCTTTTGATAAAAAGAAAAGTATTAACAAGTTCTCATCTGTGCATTGGTGTCACTAAACCTAGGAGGGTAATCAATGGCTTACTGATTGGCTACAGGTCTGCTCAGTGACAAGGAACCCTTAACTAGAACTGGGATCCAAGACAAAATCCTATGGGGACTTAGAACCTGGCCTCCAAGGGGAAATTCCCACTACCAGAGAGCTACAGAGCGGCTATACCCATTAGGAGCTAGCCAAATAGCAATGTTGTCTCATATAAACTGTATTGATCTCACTCTCCAGTGGAGATTCTGTTTGTATTTTTCAGAAGGCATTGAGAAGGCATTGAGCCAGGGACAACCCAACTCCACCAACAAGACATTGGATGATGGCTGACATCCTTGCAGGAGCCAAACCACACCTTCATACAAACCTTCATATGGGGCCCAAATGAAACCTATGAGAAATCACCTCAGCAAGTCTGATAACCCATGAGAGGTCAAGGGAGACAGACACCAACTATGCCCAACTCAACCCAGGGCAAAGATCCAGAGATACTTAAGATCTCAGCAACAAAGCAGACTCAAAACTCACTCAACCATGACTCAGGTAGCTGAGCAGAAAAGGGACCAGAAAGAATGTAAGAGCCATGATGGGGGAGAATATTCAGAAACATTGCACCCCCCTCCACAACAATGTACAAAGCGGGAAGAAAAAAAAAACCCTGGCTACCTCTAGTGCAGTTCATAAACCCCTAACCTATGGACAGATCAAGTATGCACACGGAGAAGGGACCCCAGTGGGTACGGGACAGAGAGGAGTTAAATGGGGACACCTTTACAAGATTTGATAATACAGTGTATATAATTATTCATAATAAAGATATTAATTTAAAAAGAAAACTATTAACAATTATAACAACATCAATAATCAATGTTTGTGATTAATTCAATACATACAAGGCTATAGTTTAAAACTAATTCTATAGGTGAATGGACAACAAATAGGAAATATTATCCGTATCTGATACTTATAAAAATTTGTGAATTAAAAGTAATCCTATACTGGGTGTAATTGTATGTAGTATCTGTAATCATACACTATCCTGAAGCTAAGAGATATATAAACGTTGAGTGATGTGTCCACGACAACTATAAGATAAAAAATATTCAAAGAGACATTTAGAATGTTCAACTACTCCTAATGTATGTCATTGTATGAGTAGCATTTTTGTTCCAAGTAAACAATAAATGGAATACTAAAATAAATATCACAACCAAAAATCTTTGTAACTTTTTAAGAATTCATTTCTTCTCCTTCCCTCTTTTCTTCTTCTTTCTCTTTTTGTCCTTTTTTCTTCTTTCCTTTCTTTTTCTTTCTTCTCCTTCTATTGTTTCAACATAAAACATACCCAAATCAATTTTATTGGAATAAATACTGGAAAATCAATGTGTATTGCTGAAATGTAGAGGCATGAGAAGTTGGGCTGAGCCCAGTAGAGATGATAGTAACCTGGTAACCTGGTGGGTTGGACATGTATGTTGCTGTCAGTAACTGGAAATTTGCAAAAGAAATGTGAGGACAGAATGTTGAAGAAATTTTGTGTAGATAGAAACAAAAACACAAGTGTGTGTGTGTGTGTGTGTGTGTGTGTGTGTGTGTTGCTGAAATAAGTTCTGGTGGGCACTACCTGGCATCTATCTACTAACCTTTGAAGACTTGTATCAGACTGTCACTCTGAACTTCAGTCAGCCTGGGTGCATCCAAGAGTTCTTCTTTTAATTGAGGAGTTCTGTGTTACTAATGCTGCTGGTCCAGGAGACACATATTACATAGCACAAAGTTCAGGAATGTAGTTGGTAAATATATAATATTATGTTCAACTTCATCTCATTTTCCAGGAGGTCTTAACAACTGGCTCATTACTACAATATTAATCTTTTCCTATTTATTGGATTAAGCATCTCACCGAAAGAGTATAATAACCACATGCAAAACTTCTCAAAGTAGTCATATTTCTAAATGAAAAACTTGTAGCTACCAACAGTGGAGATTAGTAGTTCTGCATTCAGTACTAATGTATGCTGTATAGGTGAGGAAGGGGCCTGGACATACATCCACTCTTAATTCAGCTTGTGAGCCCTATGCATATTCTTATTAGCAGTCAAGAGACAATTGCTGTCTTTTCAGATTATATGCATATTAAAGTCAAAATATAAAATAATAGGTTGCTATTATGTATAAAAGAATAGAAAATTTACTTTGTATTTCACAATCTAAAAAGCCATTGAGTAATAGATATTAATTGAATCTCAATAAATATCAGGGCACCAAATTTTGAAACACAATATATTTTTGTTTATTTGGTCCCTAGAATTGAACCAAGGGCGATGTGCATATTACATAAGCACTCTACCACTGAGCGATGTCACCAGCTCTGAAGTATATTCTTGATGTATATTCTTGATAGTGGTATCAAAAATCCCCTTAAATGGGCTGGGGAAGTGTCTCAGAAGTTAAAATCAGTGCTTCCAAAGCATGTACCCAGGCTCAATTCTCCAGCACTCTTTTAAAGCCAGATGCACAATGTGGTGCTTGCATCTGGAGTTCATTGCAGCATTTGTGGTGGCTAGATGCCATAGTGAACTAACTCTCTGTCTCTGTCTCTGTCTCTCTCTCTCTCTCTCTCTCTCTCTCTCTCTCTCTCTGTCTTTGTGTGTGTTGTGTGTGTGTTTGCAAATAAATAAATAAAATATTTGTAAAGATTCCTTTAAAGAAAGAATTGTCCTCTATTAGGAAAACACCTTTACATAGATCTAGAAATATAAATAAGATTTAGAAAGAAAGAAGGGCAATGCCTACGGTAACCTGTTCTACAGAAATGGACTGAACTGAGCCCCACGTCCTTGGAGAAAGAGCATGTAGCATGTAGTCGATAGATGGGGAACACAAGGAAGGACAGGAGAAAAGGAAGACTGCGTGAATAACCAAGCACTTAGGCAATGCAAATAAATAAAAAAATGGTGACTTTCCTCTGCAGTAGGACATTTTACCCAAGGTAAGTATGTTAGCTACTTTCCCTATGGCTGTGACAAAGTGTCTGATAAAAACAACTTCAGGATGGCAGGACTTACTTTGTCCCACTCTTTGAGGGAAAAATGCATCGTGGTGGGGAACTCGTGTTAGGCAGAGCATGAGGAAGCTGGTTTCATTGCATCTTCGGACAAGAGCTCGGCTTGCTCTCTCCTTTTCATTCAATGTGAGACTAGAGGAAGAAACTGAAATTCTTTTGCAGAAACTAAAAAAAAAAGAGTGGTTGAAAGAGAGGTGTTAGGAATGGGTTTCTAGAACAAAAGAAAAAACAAAGCATGATAAATTTTTAAAAAATTAAATGAGGAAGTCATTCATTGACAGTTTCATTTCTCCATCTGCCCTGTGATGATAATTCACTATAAAGATGTTTTTGAAGACCTTCAGCAAACTTCACAGGTAGTTTTTGCAAGTTATAATAAAAGTTGTTTTGGTAAACTGCAAAATCCTGATAATCCTGCTAAACTGCAAAAACTAAATGATTACTTATAGGGTACTTTAACAAAAAGTAAGAAAAATTAAATTATGTGTTGCTAAGCAACATTTTTCTACTGGATTTCCTTTATAACTGTTAATTTTCAGGTCTTAACATGTATTTATTATCTGACAGATTAAGATAAATGACTATTTAATTGAACATATATAATAGAATAGAATATGGATATTATATGTTTACGTATGTATATAAGGTATTATTCATGTGCAGAAGAGGTATGGTGTGACACAAAGCATTAGTAGAGTCCAGAGACCTGGAATATCTTACATATTCTGTTACTAATTGACTTATTGACTTGATAGTTCATCTCTCTAAATGCCACCTTTTTGGGTAAAGTACTACTCCACAGGGATTGCATTTTGTGTTCTGCTTGAGGAACAATGGTTCTGCTGTTATTCTCATTTCTAGTCTTGGACTATGTGGGGGGCAGGTTGAGAGAATAGCACAATAATAATAGTGTGATTCCTTGCCTGTGCCCGTAAGACAATGGGCTCAAATTGTCCTTTCCCAACAATGGGGAATAAGGTGATATACAGAACAGTCACAGAGTAAGGTGACACCATGGCCCACCTAAGAATCATGAGGATCTACTTCCTGCCGGGACCTTTATTTCCAGCTCCTCTCCATCCTTTTCCAGTGTCAGTTCCGAGTGCAGAGACGTACATCACGGTGACTATGTCACAGCCGTCATGCTTGCTGTGCCTTCTGTCTGCATTTCTTCTTGCCTTTGGGGTGTTCTTCAAACCCAGACTCCACTATGGCCTTTTCTCTTTCTTCTATGTTCTTCACTCATTTCTTTTTTCATCATGGTATAATTGGAAGGCAGTTCCATCATCTTCCTGTCTTTATCTTGGAAATCATTGAATAAAAGTGATGCTTGAGTACTATAACAAAAAAAAAGGAGAGGAGTTATTACTCTTACAGACACTACCATTTATTGTGGCTAATAACATAATAATTAATAGTAATTATCCAGGTAATGTCTGTTACTTTCCTCTTGCCCGCACTCAACTTCTGCTTTTCATTCTTAAGGAGACATCAGCAAGATGAGGTTTATAATAGGATTCGACAGGAAGAACATAATATTGAATACGTTTGAGGTTCAGTTTGCCACGTGTGATGAGGGATCTTCTAAAATTCTGGCTATGAAGGACTCTGTTTTCCCTGGCTTTTAATTTTTTGTAATTCTGTGATTTTTTTCTCAATATCTACCCGTGAAGTTTATTTTTGTTTACTTTTTCTAGAATATGCACTTATTGTGCACAAGCAAAGAGTTCCCTAGCAAGACAATTAATGTCCTAAGTGAGCTTTAGGATCAGCTAGCCCATGATGTGACTGTCGCTAACAGCTCTAGAGCCTCAACCAGTCAATTTACCTAAGGCTCCATGTCCCTATCTACAAATGAAAATAAAATGGCTGACATCCTTACATTCTTCTCTGCTTAAATTCAATTACATATTTACTGCATTTTGGTATCATAGAATGCCCTCAGTGAATAGCAATTACTTTAGGCAAAACTGGAAAATGGATCTTTGATTTCTTTTTCTTTTGCATCTTCTCGATAATTTTATTTCAAACTTCAGTGTGGTGAAGAGGTGGCTGTAGTCTCCTTCTGCCCTTCAAGACCCATGTTGAGGAAAAGGCCTCAGTGTCACACAAATCATTGTGCCTTTCTCAGCTTCAGACTCTTAAAGAAGCCCAAAGGGATGATGATTACTTTTGCATGTGATTTTGTTTGAATGCATTTTACTAAAGGCATTGTGAAAGTTCAGTTATCCAAATTCAGGCAACTTCGCAAGTGAAAAGAATGCTTTGATCTTAGTGATCTCTGAGCTGCCTCCTTTCCTTAACTCTTTAATTCTAGATATATAATTCCAGCTGTTGTCTCAGAAAATGTCTCATTCGCCAAGAGTCTCAATCATTTTGACTTGAGAAATGAATTAGGAAACTCTTTTTTTTTTTTTTAAAGTGACTAAGGGATTTTTAGTGGGTTATGAGACTTCAAACAATAGGTGTTATTTTAGGAAATTTTTTAAAAAGTTTAAATTCAGATCTTTCCCCCTCTATTATTTAAAGTTCTTTGAATATGGTGAAAAGCTGACGTGTGATGTCTACTGTTTAGATGTGGGTATTTTTGTGATTATCTCACAAACATATGGAGCACATGCATGGCTGAAGTTGTGAGATTCTGTGAGATCCTTTTGTGATATACACTCTGGCTATGGAGGTTAGAATGGCCTAGAGAAAAAAAAAGAAAAAGAAAAGAAATCCACATAATGGCAGTGACAACAGGGAATGAGAATGGGCGTCCTTTCTAAACAGAGAAGGAAGTTTTGAATAGGTGTATTGTGGTGGTTCGATCATTTTCTGAAAATTACTATTTCAAGGTTTACCAGATGTTTTTCATAATAAAATTCCCAAATCCTTTGATACAGATTACATTTAACACCTCAATCATTTATAGTTTTCTTAAAATTTAAAGATCTCTTCAATCTACAACCAATATTTCTTAGTTGCGGTGACTTTTAACTTATATGTCTTCTATATTCCAGTATGAAGGTAGTAGAACACCACAAATGGTCAAATATTGAAAGTAGTACGTCTCAAAATCTAATGTGTTTATAACTAACAACTTATTGATAAATTTAAAAAGCATGCTATATACAATATTGTTACTTTAAATGTGTTTTAATTCATATCATATGAATAGCAAGAATTTTAAAAAGTTTGATCTAGAAAATTGGATTACAATCCCATAAGTAAAAGTGAGTTTATAAATAAAGTTAAATATCTGAAAGAGGGAGCAGAAAAACTGCAAAGGAGATCTTGTTCTAAACAATGCAGCCAGCCTAGATAAAGACATGAAAAGAAAGGAAATTACTGAAGCTATTATACTCACAGCACACCCAGCTGGGAGTCCAGCTGCTGAAGGAAGCTGGTGGCTCTTGATCTTTGGGAGTTCCTAATTAGAATACAAGTTGGAAATGCAGCTGAAAACATAAAAGAAAGAGACATTTACTATCAAGCCTCGCTCTTTCTCTACCTCGTTAAATGGCAGCAAAGACAGAAATAAAGAGACCTGGCTATGTAAGCAATAAATAATTCCTAGAACTTCTCACTTTGGGTACCAATTAAACCTTTGAAAGGGCTCTAATGGTCCATCATGTATCTATCTCTACTTCCAGGTAAGCAGGCCTACCAGTAGCTTGTGAACTGTGAAGAGCACTTCAATGTTTCTGTATATAAATACACTTCAGAAACCTTTATAGATTCCCTAAAAAAAATAAATAACAGGTTTCCCTTCCATTTGGCTCTCACTACATACTTCATCAAAGTTTTTACAATTAATAAGCCATCATGGGATTACAAATCAAAGCTTCATAAAGTCAATGCTGTAGAAATTAAATATATGGTACAATATTTTACATAGTGATAACCCCCTATAGCAAATAAATATATTAATATAAATATACTAATTTATATTTTATTTTAGAGAACTCACCCAATATATATTCCTATATATTTTGTAATTTATGGTATTTCAGATTGTTACTTTAGAGGATTATAGGATTAGTGAGACCTTCCCAAGTTCTGTATTAAAAGAAAAAAAAAAATCCCAAGCGATTAACCAGGAAAGTAAAATAAAAGACAAACCAAAAATGCAACAACTTCTAGTTGTGTGTGATTGTCTTTCATATTTTAGGCAGATCCTACTTAGGTCTAAATTTTAGTAGATTATTGCTGTCATTCTCCATTTCATTACTTGAGAAACTGGAACCAACCTAGATGTCCCTCAACTGATGAATGGATAATGAAGATGTGTTTCATTAATACAATGGAGCTATAAAGAAAAATGAAATTATGAAATTTGCAGGGAAATGAATGTACCTGGAAAGGACATACTAAGTGAGGTAAGTCAGGCCCAGAAAACCAAACACTGTATGTTCTCCCTCATATAATGAATGACACAGTTAGTGACCATAGATTGCTAATAGAAAAACTCCCGTGCCAGGGATGGGATACCTTCCAGTGAGTTGTTGGCCAGGGAGGTTCCTGAGGCCCCCCCAAAACATTTCATGGCATTGCCAAGGCTCTTGGTCACCAGCCAGAATGAAATGGTAAGACCCTATTGTTGAAGAACACATATGCTTGGACTGCAGGTCACTAAGAAATCAAGCTGGAGCTAAGCTGGAAACCTCCTCCCTGTTAACCAGCTGACAGAAAGCTGATAAAATCTGTGGCTGCATGCAGCCCTATGGGAGACAGAAGTCATTAACAGGGTAAACAGCAGTGGACCTTGGAAACCTTAATACTGACCTGCCAGGTCAAATGTGCCAACAGGAGCAATAGTGGCACATCTATTGTGGGGAAACCAAGTCCTCTCTAATTGGACCAGAAGCTGGCTCCATTGGACACATAGCTTGCCTAGTCCTGAAGAGCTAGTAAAAAAAAAAAAAAAACATTCTGGGGGAGGTCATGAGCCCTAGGGAGTAGCACAATTTGTTCTGGCTAAACTCCATACAAGCACACTTTGTTGTTGTTGTTGTTTTTTTTGTATGTGTGTTTGTTTTTAAATGAGCATACCCACTTGATGCTACTCTCTTATCTAGAGAAGCTTCTCTTTCTCAGATGGCATTAACCACTGGGTTAATGCAAAAGACACCAGAGAGCTGAGAAGAAATGTTAGTGGAGTGCTCAGCACTGTGACATCTCTATCACACTTCCCAAGGCTCAGGGTCAATTGAGGGAAAGGTGGTGGAAAGACTGTAAGAGCTAAAGGAAGGGTAGGGCTGCTTATAATGCAAATGTCCAGACACAAATTGGCCTTGAGACTCATGATTTTGCAATGCCTGATAATACCTACACATTATGGAAGGAAAAGATGATGACACTGAAACAAATCAGAGACTAATTGAGAGTGGAGAAGATAAGAGATAAGGTGGGGAGGGAATCATAATGGCTTATGATCTATGATTATGGAAGCTGTCAATAAAAAGTTTAAAAATTGATAAAATATAAGTTGAAAAAAGTTTAAGGTTGATCAATGTACAAGACAATGTATTCTCCACTTGATCAGTATTCCAGGGTTTGATTACTCTAGAGAACTTTTGGGCATTTTCACTATGTCCTGTGGTTTAACCTGCAGAGTATGTATGTGTTTTGGAGGGCAGGTACCTAAGGAGGAAACAAAAATGACTCAATGGTCTGACATTATGGAAGTTTAATCAACTCTCTGAATGGAGTTCTAACTATCTTATGAAGTCATTTGCCATATTACAATGACCCTGTAACCTTTGGAAATAAATGGACCTCCTCGTGATTGTCCGACGATTCAAACTGTTTGCATGAAGATGAGTGGCATTCATGTTCAGCTTTGTCACCAATCAATAACACTGGCATTTAATCAGATCTATTGTTCTTCTTATGGTCATTGCTATGCAATGTCTGCGTAACAAACATCTTCAACTTATAAGACTGGAAGTACCTGCGCATCTACTGCGTTATAATTCATGACAGCAAATTTAGACATCATTGTAAGTAGGGAGATTCCTTCCGTTTGGGCGAGGAGATTGCAAATTAGCTTGACATGGTCACACTGCCTAACCCAGGCTGATGTGAAACTTGCAAACCTCTAGAATGCTGTTATATTAAAGGCATAAGCTACCATATCTTGCTTATTGGACTCTTTCTTTAAAAGTTGTTGTTCACATTCTTGTCTTACCTTCTTCTCATTAGATAAGAAATAAATTGAGGGTCTATGTAGAAATTTCAGGCTTTTCTAAGAGTAATTGTATGAGATCATCTACTTTAAAAATAGAAGGAAGGAAGGGAAGAAAGACATTCATCATCTATTCTATGTACTTTCAAAAAGTTAAGTGTAAATTAAGTATTCTAAATCCAAAGTTGAAACATAATCTCTTCAAACAGTGTGAATTTTTGTATACATTTGTGATTTGCTTAATTTGTTTTGTAATTGAATAATCTTTTTTAAAATTTTTTTATTCATTTTCAAGCAGAGAGAAACAGAGAGAGAGAGAGAGGGAGAGAGAGAGAGAGAGAGCACACCAGGGCCACCACCTTGTGGGTCTGGCTTATGTGGGTCCTGGGGAATTGAACTGGGAGCCTTCGGCACTGGAGGCAAGTACCTTAACCCCTGAGCCATCTCTCCAGCCCTGTAATTGAATAATCTTAATGAAATAGAGGGAAGGAAAGATGCTCAGCAAGTAGGGATTTATTTGTTGAAACATAATGTATAAAATATGTACTTTGTGTACAAATAATTTGCAATGTGCTATTATTGAAAGGACACAGTAGAATTTTAGAAACTTAAAAACATTTAAGAAAGCCAGTTGAAAGAAATATAGAGAGGGAGCTTAAATATTTGTCTTGAGAAGGAAATGTACCAAGTAGAGAATTTTTTTATATATAATGGCACTGATGGTTTGATTAAAATTAATAATAATCCACAATATCACTGTCCTGGAAGCGAAGGCAAATGATTGTAGAATGGTGTCACATAATTGCTATCTATTACACTACCCAGTATGTGCTCCATAGTAGCCCCTAGCTTTGAAATAGAACATTAATTTTAATCATGACGAATGTTATCTCCATCCTTCACTTTTACTGTGGAAAAAATCCTCTCTTAAAAGTAAACAAGTTATTTAAAGAATAAAAATCCCATTAAACTACCATTAAAATGTACTAATGAATTAGCATTTGTTTTATCTTATTAATCACCATTGTGGATTGCTAGACAATAGTCAATGAATCCAAAAAGAAGTACATTAGTATAAAAGACAAGAAAGATGTTAAAAGGTATTCAAGAAAAATGCCACAGAAAAGTTTCTATTACTGAAAATTTGATACTGTGGTTGTCTTTGCCTCCCCTGGAATAGTCAAAGACTAAAATCACAGTTGGTTCATTACATTTAATTTTAGTCTAATGCATCAGAGAGTTGATCAAATTATCTTAAGTGATAGAAATGTGTAATGTCCAGATGCATTTTCGAATAAATAATCAAGGTCATTAGTCAACCAAACAAAGAACAAACAAATTAACCAGAGAAATGGACCAAGCAGATGTCAATAGCAGCTGGAGCCAAAATGGTGTTGGTTTCCACTGATTCAAGCTTTGGTGCAGCTGGTGGAAGTAAGGTCCTTAAAGGAACCCCACAGTGTTTTCTGGCATCCCAGCAGCTGGAGAGCCTTCCCCTGTGTTGTAGTCAGCTTTCTAGTTGCTGCACAGAAAGAACCCAAACAAAAGTGGCTTGTGGAG